>JAPYYT010001170.1:0-34198 GCA_030522565.1 Ceratosolen corneri
GAGGAGGAGGAGGAGGAGGAGGAGGAGGAGGAGGAGGAGGAATTCGAAATTATCATCTCATGCGTATTCGATGATTTGGCATGGAGGAGCAGTTATCGCTGAGAATCGTACGGGAGACAAAAATTTGAATGGCGGCGGCAGGCACTTTTCCTCTCAACGCCCGAGGAAAAGCACACTTGGCTGGAGCTCGCTCGGCGGCGACGACAAAAACGCCTCGCACCGAGCACAAGTCCTCGGAGATCGATTGATTCTCATATAGATATTCGCATGGCTGGTAGCCGCGAGTGAAGAAGACTACTGCGTTGTTATTTTTAGCGCGAGTATGTGGTAACGGCAAATAGTTCATTGTTCGTGTGGAATGCGCGTTAGAGCTTTGAAAAATCATCTTCTCGATGCGTCAAGTGATGATCTTGCCTTAATACTGAATAATACGCGGGGCATTGAGTGTCGGGATGATAAACGAAATGTTTGATAATTAAAGATTCAGTTTTACAAGGATGTCAGTCGGAGTGGAAAAAGGTACGAGAGGAAGTAAACACGAATTACGAAATGTTCTCCGATACGTGCGCGCGCGCCCGTGGACGAGAAGAAAATTGTAAACATTCCGTATATACTTGAAGCTATTGAAGATATCGGCAATCGTATTGTCTCGGTATTTTTCTTTTGCGCGCAAGAAGACACTTGGTAGTCAAGTGTCTTTTACGAGTCAAGTTTCGAAGGTTCGAAATGATGGCGCGTCGAGAAAAGCCGAACGGGGTTACGTGCTGTACGCCACGAGGCCATTTGTAAATTGTAAGCGAATGGGTTTTTATTGAAGGTACGAAGTAGCGGAAAGCAAAATTCGGACGGGGAAAAATCGGCTCGCTCAATAGGTTAAAATAAAAAATGTTTGCACTACTACTAGGAAAGACTCGGATTTGAGCATTAAAATACAGTATAGCGGGGACAATAATGTTGGAATATTATTACTGCAAAGGATTAAAGGAAAGTGGTGTTATTAAGGGGGGGAGGGAGATTTTGGAGCGGCCGAGTCGTAGAAAAGGGGTCCACCAGATTCCGATCGACGGCTCAATTTGTAAGCGCTGTAACACCTTTTGCATAGGACTCGACATGCGTCATCCATCGGGGCTCGAGTCGAGGCATGATTGACGCCAAATTCCGAATCGAATGTCGTGTTATTTATCCTCGAGCGACTCTGCCTGTCGAATTCTCATAAATTTTGGTACTGCTGCCCCTTTCGTCAGCAAAGGCCGTGTTGCGGAGACAAGAAGAGGCAGAAAATTTCTCGCTCGGCCACCGACTGATTTATGTAATGGGGGACGGGACACGCGTAAACTAAAACATGATTAAAAATCACCTGATTTTGCGCGCCTGCATCCTTTAAAACTATTGTTGACACGCGGGAGAATTGACGCCCGGCAATAATGGCAGTGCAGCTGTGATATTTCATGAAATAATTGACGCGGACACCAGATTAAAGTGCGGCTGAATTTGAATACATTTGCGAGCTATTCCGGAGAGCAAATTTGTTAATGAAATGTTTATTGCGCGCGGTGGTTTTAATAATTCCTGTTACGTGTGCACAAATAAGTGGCATTGCGACATTGTTAAGTATATAACGTGTATTTATAATGCGCACAGGTGCTTAGTGCGCGAGCAATTTTAAGTGTGCGCCTGGAACAAGAAGCACGGACTTATGACTCTTGATGTTATTATTCAATAAACCCAGTGCTTTAATTGATGCATGAGGCCTTTTTTTCCCATTTAAAACGATCGTTGCTCTAATCATGTATTTGAAAATACGCATCGAGCATGCAATACATATTCTTTCGAATTTCAGTATTATATGTGACATTTGTCATTTTCAATTTAGTATTTCCACAATGCCTTTTATAGTGTCAATTTCGCGGATTTACATTATCAGACGTCTATTAATTAATATCGCTAGGAGATTTGTGCCGTAGTTGTGCTTTATCATTCAAGTTTCCTTAAATGCCGAGTCGAAACGTACTCTTGTTACATTCGCTATATTGAATAATTCAGTCTCGTTGCATACTTATAAATTATTATTGTCATTAAGAGTGCGTATAAAAAAAACAAACAAAGGCAAAATGTCATATTTCTCATTTATTACATTATTATTATTATGCCTTGTTGTGCAAATCTTAAAATATACATCGTTCAATTGACAATACGTCGAATATTAAGTATTTATCATCGTAAAAACCGTATGCTTTTCAAGATGAACGCATCTTATAAAACATCCATTCCGGCAAATTATTTCTTTTTTATTTGCAGGCAATCCTTTAAATTCGCATTCAAATGTCAACGTATTTTACTTATTAAAATACATGCACAGTCGAAGCTTATCGTTAATGCAACGAGCAACTCGACGCGAATAGATTGTTCTTGAATCGTCGTGTCGACCAATAAATGTCCGGAATTGCGTAAAAATTGCACGCTGTGCAAAGTCAATATCGACAAACAATTACTTATATTATTTTAACTAGAGACCAAATACCAAATGTGTGCGCGCGCGCGCGCGCGTGTGTGTGTATAGCTTTATGCAAGTCTTTCGCATCCTCGCCATTATTGGAACGGCCAATTACATGCGAACCGTAGATATAATGTCCGAAAGGGCAACTCGCACACATAACAAGCTCTCTCCTGAGTATAATCTGGAAATTTTCCACGACCCCGCGAGCGCGATAATCGTTAACTCGACGCGCATACGCATACACGAGCATTTCGCTAACGGAGCGCACACCTCTATTATTTTCTGCCCACGCGCGGCACTCACCTCGACAGGTCTGAAAATCCGTGGACACGAAAAACCGACGGCCAAACGCAAAAGTTTTCGTACGAAACTAAGCGAGGAAAGGAACAAAGGCACACGATTTGACAATCCGATAGCGAACGCGACTTTCAAGGCTCGTGAATACAAATATGCAGGGTATAAATTGCATATAAGGGGGGGGGGGGAAACTTTAATCTTGCACCCCCTCTAGCCAGTACAGTCCAAATGCAAACTCTCATTGCGATGCGGCGGCTCTTTATACACGTTACGTACGTTTGGCGGCGACGAGTTCGACGGTCACAAGGGGGCAAACCGGTTTCCCGTACGCTTAATTTCACGCTAACATCAGCGCATTCAGTTTACACGGATACTCCCGGAGATTTCTGATGTGCATTGTATGACAGCCGCGCGTCTCAAGGATCGATGAGCTTAACCTTCGGATATCAGCACTTGTTTTTCCTTCTTTTTACCCTCCACCCACCCTCCCAATTGATCCCCACAGAGCAGACGAGAAAACGTGAACATTTTTCCGCCTTGCATTCGTAGATAAGCATACACTTGTCGCGGCGGCGCATATCGTCTCTCTCTCTCTCTCTCTCTCTCTCTCTCTCTCTATATATATATATATATATATATATATATATATACGCACACATACATCTTATCTTAATTTAAGATATTTCAAGCTTATTACTAGAATAACTTACACGGGGCGTATTTTTAATTAATGTTACACTGAGTAACGTTGCACAAGCTTGGTTTATTGTTTCTACCGGTCACTAAAACACTCATTTTTTATTTTTCAGCTTAAAATTTCGAATCAGTTGTTTAGCTATTCAGTACACCTCGTTTATTTTATTGATATTTCAGTTAATTTGTTATAGATCACTTTTAATGTTATTGATCACTAGCAATAGACATATTGATTGTTTGTTAAAATTAATTTTAGATATGATGTCGGTTTCACTGTCGTCATTACTTCTCTTTCCGTTGCTGTCTTCGGAATAATATTGATCGTGTGCAAAATCATTGAATGCACGCGCAAAGTCCATATAGATGCTCCAACAGGAGACTCGAATCGGTTGCTTCAAATTCAGCGTCATCTTTTTCTTGGATCGGCAGCAATAAGTTAACGCAATGGAGTGAGCACTTTCGGTCAAATCGTCACTTAATATTCGCGAATTCTCGCACAATTTCACAACCGAATCACTAGCTACGGAGCCGGAGCCACACTGTTGGTCGTTGTTTTTATTGTTCACTTTTCCTAAACTCCAATTCTCGAGCCTCCGCTCTTCTCGAGACAAACATGCAACTCACCACTATTGGGAAGAGCTCGTCAATCACGGGGAGCGACACTGATTTCGCAAGTGCGTCCATCAGAATTTTCTATTTTCAAGGCTTTTAAGTATTTGCAGTTCCTACCCGAAATTTGTCTCATATTACATCTTATACCAGAGTAACCAATTAGTGCCATCAACAACAAGCATTAACAGAGCATACTTAAACTTTGATGTTTACACATACACTCCAGTCACATATGCAAACACACACGCGTATACACGCGCGCGCGCGTACGCGTGCACACAAAGAAACAACTTAAGTGCACAAATCTATGCATGTAATGGGTGTTAGGCGCGACGTTAAAATAAAAGGCAAGTGAGTATATTAAGAGAAGTAGACGACGTTAACGGGAATGTCAAACGTTGACGGCTCATCCGACGAATGTCACCCATGGAGAACACACACAGAGAGGGTTACTAAAAGTAAACGAGATAGCAGGAGACAGCGCGAAATGAGAGACTCAAAGGTCGAAGTCGAGGAAAAACGAGATGACGAAAATACCTGCCGGATATTGACGACGATGACGACTACGATGACGACGAGGAGGTTGTCAGTTGAAAGAACCGCGAAATATATTTACCGCGCGCCCCCCAACACGTGAACTGCCGTCGGATGTCCCGTGTGGTAGAGCCGTGCTACATAATAACAATAACAATAGCCAACTCACCTGCAGTATGTAACCGCGCGTGTAATCCTCGTGGGTCCAGCCAAAGGCGGCCAGCAACCTGGTTACTTGCGCGTGGGTCAACTGGTTGAACAACTGATCGAGGAGTATCTTAAGCCTGATGGGCAGCGCGCGCGATCCGTAGAGGACGAGAGAGGCGACGTCAAACGCGGCCGTCGGCTCGACAGTCTCTGAAGTCGCTGGCCTCTCCTCCTTCTCCGCGAGTCCGCTCGGCGCTTGCTGCCGCCGCCGACGCCGTTGCTGCTGATCCCCACCAGGAGCCTCGCTACCTCCTCCGCCGCCACCGCCGATGTCGCTGCCGCGGCCGCCACCACCGCCGCCGCCACAGCCGCCACCGCCACCCTCGGCCCCGTCGCTACCCCTACCAGCGCTATGTGGGCCGGAGGCGACATCCCCACCAGCTGCCCCGCCGCCCACGGGGCTGCTTGACAGTCGCGCCAGCGCTGAAACAGACAACAGACGAAGAGGGAAATGTCGAGTCTGGCTGATGGTGGGGATCGGTAGAAGTCGACTAGGAGTGTGGCGCCCTCTGCTCACTGTTTACTGCCTATCCCTACCACCGCTGCCGCTACACGAGAGCGCCGTTCGTCCTCTGTCTTTTACTACTCGAGTTCCCTTCTCTCTCTCTCTCTCTCGCTCTCTCTCTCTCTCTCTCTCTCCCTCCTGTTCTCACACACGCGCGGGCTAACACGCAGGAACCCTGGGGCCTGCCGACTCTCTAGGAGCTCTCTTCTCCGACTCTTCTAGTTCTATCTCTCTCTCCCTCCTTCTCTTTCTCCTTGGCTTTTCGTCGACGTTTTCCTTCTTTTTACGCTTTCTAGCGTCCGTACTGCACGAACCGAGAGCAACGAGATGGAAGTCTACGAGTGCGTTTTCAGATTTTCTCACGAGGGAAAAAGCCATAGAGAGAAAGAGAGACGGGAATAGAGAAATTACGCGAAATATCCATTAAAATGATGCGGATACTGGCTCGGACGACAGAGATGGAGAGAGAGCACTACCACGACTACTAACTCCGGCACTTTAACATTTCGTATAATTTTACGTTCACGAATAAATCACTTTTGTGATCCGACTCCTCCATCACCAATTGTTCTACCAACTTTTCATATTTTGATTTAATATTTCATAATATGTTCAAAAGATCTATCGTTTTTCATAGACTCATAATGAACTTGATGACATTGCATTTGAAAAATCATTTCTGTTACATTACTGTTTAACTAATCCAAACCCTGATTTATTATACAATGAACAAAGAATAGTACATAATATTCTAGGTTTATTACACAATTATACTCTGTTAATTGTAATTAGCAAAAAAAAAATCTTAAACCCATGAATATTGATAATGAACCTGCATAATAATTAATACAAATTAAAATTCTTATTATTCAATTTATTGTTAAAATTATTTTTATATTTATTATACGTGTGTATTCTCGGTGAAGTTATTTACTTAATAATGCAAAGTATAAGATGTTATAAAAGTTTCGGATGGCTGACTTGACATACCTTCAGTAGAATTGTAACGTCCGATTGTTTAATTGGTTAATTGCCTTAACGATGTCTAGCATCTGATCATATTCATTAGTTTTTTTTAATATCGCCTCTGACAATGTAAGGGTAAACTGTATGAATTTCAAGCTGCTTGGTTAGAAGCAATTTTCCAATATTTTTTATTGCATGATTTATTATATAGGATTATTGTAAAATTTAGTAAACAATGAATAATCATAATATTGTTGTTATTTTATATATGTTATTATAATATTTACTTGCAAATTTAGCTTATTCCATTACCTATATAATTTTAGTATAATCACTTCTTTTAATTTCTTTAAAATTTTTGAGTTGACAGATTTTTAAATGATGAGTTACTCTTTTACAGAATTTTAATCATAATTAGAGTTCACAGTCGCTCTATTAAGGTGATTATTTCGCATAAATTATCAGACTAGTTGTACTTTCACTTTAGGAATTTCAAATTGCATGGTATATTTATGTACATGAAGTAGCAGCTTCTTTCTTTCATTCTATTCATTATAAAGAAGATAAAGTAATACATGAAAATTGAAAGTAATTTAATAATGGCTTAGAATAATAAAGTAATATTTATTGTATTTATGATATTAATTTCGTAATAATTGTTAATATAAAGTAAAAGTTCTCGTTACATACTAGTCGGGCATACATTGTATCCAATAAAAATATCCGAGTACTTATGAAAAGCAGAAAAAATTACAAACAAATTTAAGGCAATCCAATTATAGCAGCTCTATCGTAATAATGTTCATTAAAGGGGCCGATCTTTCGGTCAACAAATAACTTATTAACTACAATAGGACACGCTTGATGGGTACAGATGTTTTTCAATCGGGTAACCTGCGTAAAAGTAAAAGTTACGGAGGTTTGACGATTGAGCCACAGGCACACATTCCACGGCCTGTATATATTTTTTTAATAAGAAACGCAAATACGTTTATGTTCTGTTGTTTGTTACTTCACTTTATATTTTACTGCTGCTGTTGTTATATGAGTAATAAAGAAATAGTTACACATGCTGTGGAATTGGAATTTATGGTATGAATAACCAAAGTTTATAAAATTTCCTAAAATCTGAAAGGCAAATTAGAGATTTAAAAAAAGCTTTAGGAAGATTGGGTTTATAGTATTATTGGGTAAAATATTTTTATATCAAGTTAAATATTTATATACTTTGTTAATAAATTAAATGTGCCACGAAGAATGATTTTGGAAAAAGTAATCTTTCGGCGCCTCAAGTGTCTCATTGAAATGTGATGAATTGGAAAAACAATATATATTTGAAGAAATTTTTATCGTGCAAAGCCAGTACTGTCGATGTGATTTACGAAAAAAATTATCCCATTTTTAATTAGTGAAGTTAGCTTTACTCTACAGTATAATCATTTGTACTAGCAATGTTTGAAAATCCAAGATTATTGTATATTTTACAATTTTGCATATACGAGAAGATCTCTCTCTCTCTCTCTCTCTCTCTCTTTCTGATTACGTATACGTACATATTTTTCTGTGATTATGCGCTTCCTTAACGCTACTCTTTATTTTCTAATTTTATGTTTTAAGCAATTTATTTATTAAAACGTAATAAATTTTACGATTGGTTAAAATTCAATAATAAATATGTAGTCACATAAAACCCTAAATAAAAGGTAACATTTTACTTTAAAGTAAATCTGCTTGTTACTACTACTACACGTAGTTTTTATAATAATGTACATTTATGATATGTTTACTTAGCAGATTAAGTAAATTCCAGTGGCGTAATAGTGCACGATTCAAGATGGAATACTGTAAACGATTAAACTATGATTTATAGCGTAAAATATAATTGTATAACAAACGGAATGTAATTTATAAATTAAGAAGGACTTAATTGATGAAAACTTAGGCTTTCATTACTCGTAAGGATAATAATTATAAAATACTATTATTTCATCGATAAACAATTTAGTTAAGTAGCCGATTTTATATTGTACTTAAAATACTTGATTATATCAAATTCAAAAAATTGGCAGTATATAATCGAATAGGCAATGGGCTAATTGTACATTCAAATTCTCTCGGGTAGTAATATTATATATTTGAGAATTTTCCGTAGGTAAATTTTCTGTAGTCCCAAGACGTGTATTCAATATAATTAACAGTGCTCGTGCACAAGCGTCTCTTGCCAATTAGGTATGAAAAATTAATGGCATGTATCGGGCTATATCCGCCAAGACCAAAGTTTTACAATTTTCGCTCGAACGAGCCAAAATTCACCTGAAAACACTTTCGAGAAAGTCTGTCGCCAGTGTGCGCTCGTTAATTCGCCTCTAAAGCGCCAAAACGCATCCCATTTAGGTCTGAAGATTTCCCCGGCGAGTCCATCTCTCTCGTCTGCGCGAGAGCCGAGTAAAAGAAGCGAGCGGAGAAAGAAAGGCGCACGCGTGCGCGCACACGTCCAACTGATAAGATGCGCGTCAAGGCACCTGGACGTTCCGAGGCGCTTTCCCCGGTGCGAATCCGTCACGCTTTTCGCGCGTTACGATTCCATCGCGCACGAAAGTTCTATCGGCCACCTTCCGCGGCCGCGTAAACACGCGCGCGCGCGCTCGCGCGCTCAGGCACGCACAGTCACACGTGCAGACAGTGCGCAGCACATACGTGGCGAGCTCGTTGATCTTTATCGGTGGCGGTGGCGGCTAGGCGGTCTCCCTTCTATTGCTCTCGGTCTATCTGAACGGCGGCGGCGGAGGAGGCGGCGGCGGAGGAGGACGAAGAGGAGGAGGAGGAAGAAGAGGAGGAGGAGGAGGAGGAGGAGGAGGAGGAGGAGGGAAAAAATTGCATACGCCTTTGAAACGAAAAATCGGATGCACGCGCTGATTCCACGTTTCGCGGGAGAGCGGATTATCAGCCGTGTGCGATCAGATGCCGTTAAGAACGCGGCTTAGTCGGTGCTTTTCGTGGACGTAGCATTTCCCCACGCTCTCTTTTAATGAGAAACTTTTTGGGGTAATTACCGTCTTCGTTTAGAGAGAAAAGCGGCTGGGTTGTTTATTGCGCGCGGGAATGATGAGCGTCTCTTGGGCGCGCTCGCTCTCTGTGTTGTTGATTCAATTACGATTTTAATTGATACGCGTGCGCTTTTATTAAATTTATCAACTCTTTTTATGGCCAGCGTCCATTAGCGAATCTCATTTCCGATGACTTATGTCCTTAATCGCTATTAAAACTTTAATACATTGTTTGTGGAGAAAACTCGCGCTCGTAAAAGCAGAATTACGACTAATAATTAAAGGTTCCACCACCAGTGACCTCTTGTCGCACCGAGGCATGCGCACATTTCTTTTAGGAAATCCGCACCGACATCTCGCTCAAAAGTTAATATTTTGATGATAAAATATGCCGGCTCGTCGTTGGCTTCTAGCGAGAGGCTCGCCCGGAATAAGTGGAAAGATGCCCTGGTCGGGGGGGCAGCTTGCGCCTTCGTGTTCAGCGATATTAAAATATATTCGTCGTTAACCAATCCACTCGCTCGGCCCGAAACAAGCTATCGATTCGCATTACGTGTGGCAGTAATGAACAATAACACGGATATATCGACTCTCTTAATAAAGCGCTTTATCCATAGGGCATTTCAATCTCATTTCCCAAATAAAGGATTAAATAAAGAGGGTGTAAGGGAGGCAACTGTACGAGCGTCTCTCGTCGGTCGGATGAATGGCTTCGCAAAGTAATGTAGTCGGGCCTCACTTCCAATTTCTTTGATTCAAATCGAACGCTAATTATAATGCACTGGCGAGCGGAGGCTGCCGCATGCCATCATCAAGGGTCTTTAAGATTCTTTTTGTTGGAGTCCCCGTTCGACTCATAATCGATACGTGGGGGCAAAGTGGGGAGGGACTGTGAATGGAAGCGAGAGGGAAGGCGGTGCTTGCCCTTCTTGCGCATCTCGTACACGAGCTACGCATACGCACTGACGAACTTGGCCCCTCTCGCACTCTCGCACACACCCTGCCTATCTATCTATCTATCTATCTATCTATCTATGTATCTCTATGTAGTATACCTATCTCGTTCCGTCTTGGGCTGCGGCGCTGTCATTGTCGTCTTATATCAGTCTCGAAGTCGATCGGCCGTCCTGCGCGCACATGTATTCGTGCAAGTGTATGGATTGGATTCGCGCAGCGTGGGTCCCCGGAGGCCAGATATATAGAGCCGACAAAAAAGCCATCGAGTCATCGAGCGATTGGGCGCCACTTGTCATTAATGACTCTCGGATATTTTTCGATTTAAATAAAGAGAAGCGATGACAATCTCGCGCCACCATCTTCGGGACAAACCTGTTTTGTAGGTGTAGAGGCCCCCTCTCGTACGAGCGATGGAACGGCAGGGACCTATGCATTTAACGTCGCGTATGGCTTGTAAATGAGGCTGGTAGCGGGCGCGCGCGCGCGACGAAAAATCGTCTGGGATGCAGGCCGTTTACGATCGTAAATTTGAATTTCTGGCCCTCGGTCCATTCCTCAATAGAATGATCAGAATTTATCTCAGTATTCCGTTCCTAAATGCAACGATCGTTTAATTAAAAATTCGCTCACAATGCATGCTGTCGAAATATTTCAATTAGTCAATTATTTTAAGCATGAATGTAGCTATTTATATTGTTGGTCCCGTCGAATGAAGTAATTCTCTCGCCAAAATCCAATATTGTAAGTGTTGACGAAAAAATATTTAATTTCGCTTTATAAATTGAGTATTTTTATTATTTTTAAAAATAATTGTTAAATAACGTAAAGCAGACTAGAGATGTAGTATGTCTACAAGCGTAGAGAAATATGTACGACAATTTTAGCTGTCATAATCATATGTGGTTTGTAATAAATATAAATCGATATTTCTTAAATTCACTAAATATCGGCTTGATCCTGTCGTTATTTACTTCCACTCTCCGAAATTGGTGGAATGAATTTTTTAAAAACTTATTGCCCCGCTCTATGAAAACGGCAGTTCTAAACTATTTTTATTGGTACACGTGGATTAAGGAAAATTTAGCTGCACAAAATATTTGTTATTTTGAATTGTACGTGAACAAATGTTAAGGCTAATACTGCGACGCGACTGCCAGATAAAAAAATCTTGCACTTTTGTACGTATTACCTTTAAGAAAAAATAATTAAAATGCGCACAAAGCGCCCACACATATATATATATATATATATATATATATATATATATATATATATATATACGAACATGCACCCACCCACCCACACACACACACACACACACACTGCAATAAAGCGAAAAAGCCAAAGAGGGATATGCGATCCAGCGGGTGCATCGCGATACAAATTCGAACGGCTGGTCAGAGGCTCACAAAATTAAAGCTCAGCCGAAAGGGATGAATGAAGCAGAATCGCGTTTTCTGCATGGACCATAATAAACAAACGGGATTAAACTGCGAGAAAGCTGGTGCCGCCGCACCACCATCCGGAACCGCACGCACCCTCGTAGCGTTTTTTATTTTGCGGCCATAATTTCGCACGCGCGCAAACACGGAGTGCAGCTTTGGCTCGTGCGTGTGCGTGCGCGTGTGTGTGTGCATGTTACAGCGGCCGTGCATCGAATATCGGGTTACCCGGCGCAATGCTCGCCGGATTTTCACC
The DNA here is from genome assembly GCA_030522565.1 of Ceratosolen corneri. Lineage (NCBI taxonomy): Eukaryota > Metazoa > Arthropoda > Insecta > Hymenoptera > Agaonidae > Ceratosolen > Ceratosolen corneri. Next base: position 12,017 of record JAPYYT010001170.1, read on the forward strand.
TCTTTTTCTCATTTTTTTTTTTTTTCCTGGTTATGCACACAAGCGCGCGCGCTGGTACACCTGCGCATGCGTGTATGCGTGGGCATTTGTGAATGCGTCGGTGCATGGCCTGGCCGTCCAATTTCTATGATGAGGGCATATATGTTTGTGTGCGCGCCCGCGTGTATTGGATTTTTGAAATGTCGTGCTAACGTCAATATTTGGTTGTCCCGTTACGTGATTTTCTTGCTTTTTTTCGTCATAGCCGAAACGACGCGAGTTGTTATTATATCATGGGTTGATGGAAAAATATTTTTGTTTTATATTTGTTTGTGAGCGTGGAAAATGCATTTCGTACATGCCTATGAATTCGTGACATCAATGGTGTATTTTTAAGGTGGTCATAAATCAATTTATGAAGTTAATCAGATATTGACGATCGACCGATATTTACAACTCCTATGAAAATTTTCTTTTTGCCTTTCGGGCAAAATTAATGCCTCTCAAGTTTGACAACTCCGCAAACACTGAAACGTAATTTAATATTTATTCGCACGATGCTGGCAACATTTTTCATTGCACCGTTCTAATTGCATGGCCGAAAATTCAATTATCGTTGAGTGAAAGAGTAGTGAGCCAGCTGTGGTAAAAAGAGTCATACGCGGAAAGGATTTTCAACCGAACTCTATAAAAATTTCACTTCTCTAATCTGTACTAATTAGATATTATAACGTTTACTACTAAATTAATATAACGTTTGGATAAGTCATTATTTATCGGAATTGTCTCCTGATTAAAAATGATCGCAGATCCTTTAACTTTAAACCATTATTTATTTCTATTGAATAGCGTGTAATCTCGTAACCCTTCGCTTAACATCCCAGACCTATACGATCAAAATGATGGGCACGTCAGCTCATGACGCAAATACAGATTACGTCCAGCATACTCAAATCCCGTGGACTAAATTAAAAGATAATTCGACTTCGAAACTTGGCTGGTATCTCGCTCGACTCGATACCCCAGCGTTCGAATTGATATCTTAAAAACGTCCCATTAGTTAAATAAGCTTGGGCTTTGTTAGTCTCGAATATATTCCCGATAGTTGGAAGTCTCGCCGATCGACAGCGGCAACCTTGGCCCAAAGAAAGAAGCGACGCATATTTATTTACATCACGCGCGGCTTTCGATTCAGCCGCTTCATAAAGCCGAGCAGCCCCATGCCGCGCGCGTGCGCACACACGTAACAGCATGCAAACATGGGGTGGAGGCGCGTCCACGGGACATCGGCATAATAAATGATAGTTTCGATAATTAGCGGCTCCTTTCGTGAGGCTCGACCGAGGATGAAAACCGGCGCTCCTATGCCAAGTTTGCCCATGGAGACTCGAGTGCGTCCCTCGCTCGGGTCGGCCCACCGTTTCCACGGCGTGCGATGTCAATGCGGTTGGTAGGAGGCGGCAGGTGTACTCCCTGGAGCCATTGTCTAAAAGTGCAAGATAACCTTAGGAAATTGCGCGCGAATGGCTGGGGAACGCGCCGTGACCGAGTTGACAGCTACAGTAACAATGGGAGGAAGTCCCTCGACTCTTGTACGACACTGCCGGCGTCTTTCCTACGGACAATATGGCGCTCGACGAGTGCCCCACCACGGCCTCGAAAATATATGATCTGGCAGTGCCACTCACGACACCTCTACTACGGGTCTAACCTGCACCCAGTGCACGCCTTTAATGATCCTGCGCTCCACAATGATCCGCTCGTATTTCTTTGCAGGCAGACTTTGTTTCTTGAAAAATCCTTAATGTTAATGCGTCGGTCAACTTCTTTATTGGGTCACCCAATAAAAGTAGTCTCTACCGACGTCTAAGACTTTTATTCCCGATTTTAATCCTCTCTTCTTGATTGTTGGTCCATTTACGAAGTAGGCGCATCTTTATGATGAATAGATTAAATTTTTAATTTTTCCATTTTCAACCATATAATTATGCTTGCAATTGTCAATTGATCTCATTGTGATATTGAGCAACATTTGATTAAAGATGTAACCGAGGGCTGTAGTATGAGGAACTGCTTAAATTACTTTCATTCGAAAATTTGAATTTGACCACCTTGACTTTATTATAAAATATTGATTGTGGAAGATTCTCTTTACATTCGGCATCTCGTTTGAGAATGCCGAAAATTTAATTATAATTGTCAAATCTCTTTATTTTTATGTACCAAATTTACAGAGCAGTGTATTCAATTGAAGAACATCAAATCAATTAATCGACACAAATCCGTATTCACATAGTCAACAATATATAACAATTAGATAGAATTTGAAAAGTGCTGGTTCTCAAAAAATAAATGCTCCATATATTTTTGAAACAACATAGTTTGTCGTAGATTCTTATTTTTACAACTAAACGAGCAAATAATCAAAATAAATACAGATTAGCCAGTACGACGCGCCTATTATTTATTAATATTAATACTAGGCATTCTTGGCTATTCGTTCGTAAGGCGTTCGTCTCTCGGTAGAGAAAGGCCTGAAATGATTTAAAAAAATAACACGTGTTTCTATAATAACACTTAAAAAATGTATTTGGTGTAAAGGATACAGTATGCCGAAGAAGCAATGTGAAAAATGTGAGATCGGATGACTGTTGAAAATATGGGTTATTCGTCAATATTTAAAGAGACTGAGACAGAGCGAGAAAGAAGACATATCGACCGCGGTGACTCCCAAAACGTGCATAAATCAAAGTTTGTGAAAATGTCGTGACAGTGAAGCTTTTGTCGAGACTGCTGCTCATAGCGCCAGGACAATGATGAAAACCTTAAACCTCGAAGGTTGTTGGTAAATCGTCAATGATATTATACTTCCGAGAAGTATGGTAGGACCAGGGAGTATACGTTACAGGGTGTGGTGGAGAAAATTCATCGCTAGTCTCAACGGAGCAATATAACTTGCAGTAACCTCTGTCTCGTTTATCCTCCGTCTTCGAGGTAGTGGAGCAAGTGCAACGGTGTGGGACTCGACGGTCGGGGGGAGGGGGGGTATGTGCGATCTTTCCACGCCGAGCTCACTGCAAAGTTACTGGGACGTGGACCGAGGGTGACCCTGTCGCATTGGCATTGTTCTATTCCTTTATTCGAGATATCACCGTTGGCATGACGGAACACTGAATGGGGAAAGTCGTCACCGAGGTAAGCAAAAATCCCCGTGTCAATGTGCCAATGTAAATTTCAAGAGCGAGCTTTTATCTTTCCTTGTCAATCTTACTTACACGGAGGATTCGTTCGATTTTAATAAGAATTTTCGTATTCTGTTGGTATTTTTACAGTTTTAGTTTTGGCTTGGCATATTAGTATTTTTTAACATTTGTTAATTTTTATACTTTTTTAGAATTTTGCTACATAAGTAAATAAAAATTTAGGGACATTGAAATTAGTGCATACTACTATTAATAATTTATTACAAATATAGCAATAAATGTAAATGACATTTCTTTTAATACAGCAAAATTATATAGTTTAAGAATAGAAAATTTAATTTGTAATTATATGCAATTTAATCGTTTCAATTTAAAATCTCATTCTATGAGTTGTAGAGAAACTGTATCAAATCGTAAAATTTCTCAGGAATTTATTTAAATTAACTTAAAGTATTTTTCTAATCAATTATCAAATTAAGTCAACATCATTTATATTAACTGCAAATATTTTACATTTTCTAAATTAACACATTGCCAAATCATTGTCATTTGTCTGACCTCGTTTCTAGTTCATTAGGACATGATTGAAAAAGTATACGTAAGTTAAGTTAAGACTGTGGATGAACTAATACAGATATTGTTTCATTTCTTTGCGTAATTTCTTTTAAAATTTGTTCAATTCATAGTATCCATAATGATCACCACACTTTAAGTTTCACAAATCTATCGTAAAAGTTTCAAAAAGTTTGCATATCATGCATTTCTACTTTTAAGATGTATTTATTAATATATATAACATTCGTAATTTATATAAATTATGTAAGCAAATATTTTTGCTTCAAATATCGAGTTTTTACACCTAAATTATTTTAAACAAATTTATTATACAGAAAAGTTTTTTTATTATAATTTTATATAGAATAATAATAAAAAGGATTCAATTTATCATTTGGCAAATTAATCTTTTAATCTTGAAACATGAATAAACCAATGGAAGGTAACGATAAATATGAAAATATAATAAAAGAAATTGATAAAATTACTCTTCTTACTGTAATAATTTTCAAACATTCTACACAAAATGTTAAACGGTGTTTTTAATTGTATTTTTTCAAAATAGATAAAGATAGGAATTGATTGCAACTATTTGCATTATTAAGAAGTATGTGTACATTATTCGAATGAAAAACAAAATACTTCTTGAACGCTAGATTATTTCAAAAATAAATAAGTTTAAAAAAATCTGTAAATGTTTCATCGTTATAATCATATTTATATTCTCAATGGCAACTACTATATTTATTTAATTTTTCACGTACGTCTATATATATATATGTATATATATATATGATAGTTTAGTGTAGACAATTAGCAGAGTTCATAATTTATAAAAACTATTGAAATAAAATAAAATCAATTCAGTGAAATGGTTATCACAAGAGAGACTTGTGTAAGCAATCCGTACCTCTAAACAGAGTTTTGCCAGGCCAATCGACGTCTAATCTATATATACATATATACATACATTTGGGCGAGATTCATACATGCAGGTATATATCTCTAAAATGGTAATAAGCGAGTGGGGCGTTCATGATTGGAGAGCAAAGGAAGCGGGAAAAGCCGTTGTAAGTAGCGCTGCGACGGTAGTAGTCCAGGCCTACCGAGCATCTCGTTTGCATAGCACTGTAAACAGAATAAGGATCTTCGCCTACATTATGTGTGTGCATGTATATATTTATATGTATATGCACATGTATATGTATATTTATATGTATATGCACATGTATATGTATATTTATATGTATATGTATATGATATATATATATGATATATATATATGTATATATGTATATAATGTAGATGTATTTGAGAATGAGCGAGAGTAGTGCGAGAGGAGGAGAGCTCGCGGGGCGAGAGTAAATGGTATGTAAACCGTCCCGACGTTCACCCTTGCCCTCTCGCTCGCACCGTTCTCCGCAAACTCCATTAAAACATTATGCACGTGTCGATGCGCTTGGAAAATCAGATGCGAACTATATAGGGAACTTGCCCATAACGTATTGATATTGCCGCCCGCGCTTACTCATACTATTATGGCTCCTTTTGCGCTCTCTTATTCTCTCTGTCGCTCTTTCGTGTTTTTCACTTGTGTCCGACGTAAACGAGAGAGGCTCATTATTCACGAATTCATTTTTTTCTCTTACTTTCTCTCCCCCGCTCTCATCGTTCGTTCTCGGAAAAATTGAAAATTTCGCCCATTTTGCGCGCCATGTAATGTTTCCTGATTTTTTTTTCTTTTTTTTTACGTCAGCTCGTTCGCTTTATACTTATGAAAGATTTCGCGAATTTTACGTATTTCTCATCGCATAGCATGTATCACATGTTTAATGATCGGGAAGTGTACTAGGAGTTTATTTTTGGAAAAAGGGTATATATTCTATGCCCTACTTTTATTTAATACATTGTTATTAAAATGGTTAGTGTTTTAGTAAAAGGTGTGTGTTTTATGCGGCATGTTTGCGCATTAAGTCATAAAATATTCTTTCCGATTTAATAATATTTTAATCAATGATAGAAACATATATAAATTTCAGCATGTTAATAATTGTTCATTTTTTCAAATTATTAATTGCCTGAATGAAATGAAAAAATTTGAAAATACATTTTTATGAATTAAATGAAAAAAAAAAGAAGTACTCTGGATAAACTTTTTTGTTCATGCTATTTTCAGCTATAGCAGTAATAGAATATTAGGATTGAAACCAAAATATTTAATTCCAAGATTATTATAATAATACAAACTTAATGAAAATTCTAAGATTTTACATCATTTATTATCAAGTTTTCAATAATATTTAATTTTTTATAACATTATCGTCAGAAGCATTAATTAGCGTTTCTTTTGCATATGTATGTAAAGAAGTCACATTTTTTAATAGAATCGAATGATTATCTTTTTACAGCTTAATATATATTTAGAAAGATTAATAGATATAAGTAATAAAAATAACACTTATAAAAATATTTAGGACATCATTTTTATTAAATACATTTAAACATTAAGAGTCATATTTGTCTAAAATTTGTATTAATAATTATTAAGATTATCAGTGATCTAATTTGAGCCTCATAATACCAAATATCTAGGTAATGTGTATGATTATTGCTAATAAGATCAGTCAAATCAACCTATAATGATTCATTATAAATTTCTTGTTAATTGCACTTTGAGTTTGGCACTATCTATATAGATATTTATTTACGTGGCCAATATTTCACAGAGCAATTAAAAAATTCTAACTAATATAGATGATTCTATAATATTTCCAATTTTTCAATTTAACTTTAATTTTTCATTATTTCTCTTTGGTACATAATGAAAGTTTCTCCAAACAAATTTTAATAGAGAAGCTGTGAAAGATTTATTCAATTTATTGATTAAAATTCATCTGATTGCAACTAATATGTATGGGAACCAACAAAACTAGATTTGATGTGTGGAAAGTTCACATGAAAAAAGTGAGAAAAAAGTAGGGAGAACGAAAATCTATCATCGATCATGAGAAATAATGATAATTATTTCACAGCTAATAATCCCCAACAAACAGCGATATCGTTCTCAGTTGCCTGTCTCCCAGCGAGAAATCGCCTTACGTCATTGACGCAAATTAAGAAGAAAAACCGAAACTCAGCACTGGGAGAGAAAAAGGAAGAGCAAGTTAATCAGAAAACACCCGAAAAGCACATAATAATACTAGACCAAAAAGACACAGGCGCCCATGGAAGGTGGACGCGCGTATGATGATGCGCGGGCGCGTGTATCGGGTTTCCTTTTCTCGTTTCCAAAGAGCCATGGAGAGCGATTAGGCCAGTTTTTAAAAGGTAATATTGCCGACGTCACGGGGCCATTTGTCTTGCGTGTCGGCGAGTGAGAGGAGTCGCGCTGCGGGATCTCCCGCATCTCTCTCTCTCTGTCTCACCGTCTCTCTCCCACTATCTTGGACACGCAAAATCATTGTTCGATGAGATGAGCTGGGGGGAGGGGGGGAAGGATGGAAAGGAGACCCCAGAGCCTCAAACTATCTCCTTCTTTTTCTTTTTCCCTGCTGTCCACCGACCCAATTCGGTTCCTATTGCTTTTTTTTTATTTTTGATGACGATGAGACTCGCACGCATTTAAGAGAAAAAGAGAGAGGGAAAGCTCATATTTGCGATTGATGTTTGCGTCTACTGTTAGATGCCAGGTTCAGAAGTTTCAGATGGTTCTCGACGTTTTCTCTTAGTTTTTTAAGGTGTGAACATCCTTTCTTAGCGATTTCAGTATCTACGCGTATTATTTTGATACATTTTTGTCCTTTTCGGAAAATACTTTTTATTGATGATTTTATTATAAGATAATTTTATTGCTCGGCGTAATTTAATTTTTATTATATATTTTTATTAATGAACGATTCCTTTTATATTCCGTACATATACTCATTGCGAAATGTAATAATATTTATACTGTAAATGTAAATTATTTTTATAGATGAGAATTTTTAATCTATTTGTATAAATACATAAGTGACTTGGCCAAAATCTTAGAGAAGTTAAAAATACGAAACAAGAAAAATAAAAGGATATCAGTAAGTAGTTTTGTATATATATATATATATATTAGAGTAATCATATTGATAATAAGGCTATCTGTAAAATAAGTGACCATTTAAATATGAAACAAAAAATTTTCTAAAAATATCAGCTATTTCTACTGTACGTGTATATATACTTATGCTACAATTGAACAAACCAAATTCCCTCGATATTAATAAATATAAGTTTAGTTTTGAAATAGTGTATATCTTGTACAATAAAAATATCTCTATGCCTATATTTTTGATTCTTAATTTTGAAAATTCTCACTTTGCAGAGTAAATTGATCATAATACCAAGTTTATGCACACATATATTTATTAATATACTTAATTTAGAAAATAATGTACGAAATAAAACTTATTAGTAAACTAATAAAAATATTTTGAAGCTCAATAATAGATTGAAATATTGCGTAGATTAAAATAGTTACAATCCATATACAAGTGGCGTTTCAACATTTTCCTTTTAAATGTAATATAAATACAAATAAAATGCAAATAATGTAGATAGGAATATGTGACAGATATAATACAAACTACATTTTAAGAAGGAATATTCCAACCAATGTCATTAATTCACACGTAAAATCTTTTTTATATACAGGCGAACAAAAACATTGAATTCAATGTTTCACAAAACGAAACAAAGTCTCTCTCGGTTCGAGTGCCCGTGCCATCGACATTCCCCTTTTTCATAATATACACTTCGTCGCCTCGCAGCGTCGTAAAAGATGAAAAAGATCCAACCGGTTTCGATAAATCATGATTTATGCTGCGCAAGCTACGCCAAAGGCTTGACCTTCATTTTCATTCGATATCGGTTCCGTATGAGAAGGAAAAAAGAAAGAATGTCGACGCGACAATATCACACGAGTGCTTGCTGTGTCGCAGTGACAGATGTCTTTCTGGAATTTCATTACAAAACTTATGGCACTCTCAACGTGAATCTTTCAGCCATGATTCCGTTTGCTTCGAGCTCGTGCTGTCTTATGCACCTCCCCCCCACCCCACCACCGCCCCATTTGAGTAGGTTCACATCGAGTTCAAAATATAATTTTTTTGTCTTCGCATGTTGAATCGAGAGCCTTATTTTTTGTATTAACTTGACAAGTTTCATAAACAAATGACAAGATATTTAAACATTTAATTCAATCTTCGTAACTATTCACATTATATATACAAATTTTACGTTATCTAGGAAATTACATTGAGATTATAACTAAATTTCAACAAAAATCCAATACGTCGTTCTTCACAGCTAAAGGGATCGAAAAATTTCAACCAATTTATTAAACAGAGAAAAAAAAAAAAAGAAAAAAGAAAAGAAAAAACAAATCATCGCCGAATGACTCGGAAAATCGGTAACAACGCGCGAGAAAGCTTGTCGTACGCCCGTGAAAGTTCTCGGAAAATTCCCAAATGCATCGAGATAAAGATCGTTGAGCTTCGTTGACTTTCAACTATCGTTCGCGACAGAACGCGACACGCGACGCGAGGATGCATTTCATATTCACGCGGCTTTGATGTAGCCGAGGTAAGAAGGTCAGAGGCTAGACGCTGATCGACTCTCAACTTTAAATTAGCCGGTGAAGACGAACCTCGGCCTGGACCAAGATATTTTCCGGGGCTGTGCGTGGACGCGCGCCCCACGTTCGTTTTAATGGGATTGGAGGATTGGGTCAGGGTAAGCCATTGTCGAGGTCTTGCGACTCTTAAAGGAGACGAGCTCTCTTGCATTGTGAGCTCACTGCGGGAATAGGGATTAAACGGCTGGAGCCTTCGTATGGCGTATTTTACATTTAAATTGAATTACGAATTATCAGCCCAGCCCTTTCTTTTCATCCCATAACTGATCTATCTGCATTTTTAGGGGGGGGGGGTTGCGCTCCGGCTGACTGAGAATGCAATCGCTCAAGTGTTTGTAAGCTATTGCAAGTGTTCGGTTAACCTGCTAGGCTTAGATGTTATATATGCTAAAAGCAGACAGGTTACATTTTCATTGCATTATTATCGAATCGAGTTCTTTAGCGGTGATGGACACAAATGGCAGGCTATTATAGGTATTAGTATCTGCACCGGAGATTATTAATTTCTTTAAATTTATTAGATGTGGTACTGCATTGACTTTTAATTGAATGATACGCACTTTCTTACATGTGTGTATGTGCTAAGGGAAATAAATTAAGAACTACGTTCACTTGATAATTGCCTTCGATCATTGTTCATTCATTGTCATTTATAAAATTAGTAAGAACTAATTCAATCACCGAATGCATGAATTAATGATAAATATCGTGATATAATTGGTAGTGCCTTTAAACGATTTCCCGCGGACGATACATGAAAACGTATCGAAATGCCTCTTACGTTGAACTTTTACTTTTAGTCACATTTAACGAAGAGGGTCCTTGAATAATATGAGATATGTAATAAAGCTAGTAAGCAATTTACAATTATGCTAGAGGTGTAGAGATGTGAGTTCCATCGAACGAATCGACCGACTAATTCACGACTTATAGACGGTCGATAGAACGTCCTTAATTTTACACGTACGACCAATGCAAAGAAATATATGATGACCAAGATGTCCGGTAGAATAGTAATCGCTGGGAAAAAGCTGATAGTCAAAGAAAGGAGGCGTAGTGAGGATAAGCCGGCTGGCAATCGTCAATCAAAAAGGACCGCTCGTGGTAATAATAATCGTTCGATATGAAGGCGAGATATCCGCGCGCTATTAATATCTATTACCTTTATCTCAGGCGGAAGTCGAGGGCGCCAACGGGAGCGAACGCGTCACGGTGAGGTCACACCTCCGACAGGGCTGACGCACTGGTCAACTACAAGTATTTCCCATTAGGGCCTGAGGCGTTGCGCCCTAATTAATTGGGGTGAAAAGATGTTAAGCAAATTGACTTGGAGCTGGGCGCGGGAGGCTCAGCTTTTCTATCGCCATTTTCCATCGTCGTTCGACATTTTAAAATCATTTCATCGTTTGTTTAATACTTCCGAACAATGCGTTCAGGTACTGTTGACATAGTGGTTATTATTCCGGAAAAATTATATCGTGGATTATGTTGCACGGCAACGAGGCAAGTTTGTACATGCGCACGAGGACGCAGAAGTGCGGGCGAATGATACGCGACGATGCCTAAGTGTGCGATAGGAGCCTGCGTGCGCATGAATTTAGTTTGTTTCGTTGTGTGGAGAGAATGAAATGATGTCGTACGATCACCGAGATCCCTCTAATGCAAGTTTGTTGCTTTGTTTTTAGATTTACGGTTAATAAACGTTAAATGGCATCTCTTACATGTCGATTACATTATGAATTTATATTTAATGTTTTCTTCAACAATAATTGATCAAAAATTTTATTGTCTCAATCAATACGTATTAAGCAATTTGTTTTTAAAAATAATTCTTTGAAATTTCGGATAATGATATTCATTTAGAATAATGCTTCATGCATTATCGCTGTTTATTAACTTACATTAAGCAGAACCTTATTAATTTTAATTCAATAATCCTTTATAAAAATATCATTAGCTAGCCAAAAATTGTCTATATTTATTAACATAATAAATGAAGCAATAGTAAATGATATAATACGCTTTTGTCGTACTTCCTTATATTCTGTCTATGTGATATTAAATATTTTAAATTAATTTTAAAAAAAAGGTGGTATTCTTTCCATATAGGCTTAATACTATTAAAGAATTCTATTTTGTTCGAGTTTAATTCAGCATCTACGAACGTCAGATATTTGGATGGCCATTTGAAATTAAAAAGTCAGCGGAAATGTGCCCAAACTAGACTTCACGTTGTATGCTTGTAAAGTAGATGACACAGCTAATCTACTCGACTGAGGATCCCGTAATTATAATTACAGTCTAATTAAAATTAATTATAATGATGTCTTTATAAGGGAAACCTTCCGTATATCAAAATTTTTGCCAATACATATTTCGCAAAAAATCAATGAAATGAGAAAATAAAATTAAAAGAAATGAAAAAGTAAAGAAATAAAATAATTATTTTATTTCGTGGAGCTTCAACTGCAGACAGAAAAAGATAGAAATACAGAGACAATACTTGTGAAATCATTGCGTACTGGATCGTTTCTTTACAATCTTCGAGATTTGCGATTGACTTAAGCAAAAAATATGCGCACGTCAACGGAAAGCAAATTACCGTGTTTTTACATCGGGAACGCAGGAAACTAAAGTCATTTGTAAAACGAAACGAAAAGTACGAAATACGAATGGCGTTATCCCGCCAAAGAGAGACTACTTCGGACCTTTCTTAAAAATGAACTAATTATTTGTGTTGTGTGTGTGTGTATGTATCGACATATACATCAACATTGTTCTACATAATCATTATTCAACGTTACTATTGAGCGAAGAATTTTATATGTATCCCTCATTAATTTTCCGTTTATTAGTATATAAAAAGATATTGTGCATTTAAGTAATTACATATTATTACAACTAGAATGATTTATAATCCCATTATAAGCATAACAAAGATTTTTCACTATTAAATTGTTTTTATTGAAATTTATAATGATACAAAAGAATTCAATTTTCATTCCCTCTATAGAAATAGTCATCAAGAAAATGTAAAATAATGCTTTGAATTCACCGGAGAAAGAGAAATTGACGCTGTAACAATCTGTAAATGAATCTCTATTGACAAACAGCGATGTAATCGACTTGTTACGGAAAAAATCAACAACACAAGTGCCGGCCAACACTTAAATAGGAGGCGTTCGTATTCATGAAAAAGCGCAAGTCGTTCAACAGGTAAAATATGGGCTGGGTATCACGGGTGCGGGGGGCGGGGTGCGGGGGGGTATTGTCAGGGCGGCGAGTATAACTCCCGCACACGAGGTGGGGAACAATCGCGCGAGGAAATTGCGCGCACGGATTTCAGAAAACAGAAACGGTCTGGGCATTGTGTGGCTGTCACCATGGACCGCTGCCGATGGGAAAGCCGAAGGGACGGCGCTAAGAGCGCGACTCGTGTTTCGAATTTTCACGAAGAGAAACTTTGAAGGATGAGACGTCAGCGGCGCCGTGACTCTTGCTATTTTTCCATCCACCTCCCTCTCGTTACCCTTCTCATGCTCGCACAGCCCCACCCCTCGTCCATACACCCACTCAGTTTGCGGTCTTTTCTTTTGATTTAAACTGTCGTTAATCATCAGCTGAGAGTGAATTGTGAATTTTCCTTACACACACACGCGCGCGCAATCTCTAATGTTTGCAGAAATAGCTCTTGGCGTTAGAGCTTACAGAACGAAAAAATGGAAATACAATGTTACGTTGAGTCGGTATTTTATTCGACAATTTTATGGGTGTCATTTTCTTCGTATGTAGCTGCAGCAATAAAATAAGCAATAATAGTGTGAGAATTTTTGAGTTTTATTATGCTCTTGAATTGCTGTTAGTTTATCGCGATTGCGGCTTAGCAGAATTCTCATTAATCAATTTAAAATCAAACAATTAAAACCAATGTTATAATCTTATAGTAGGTTAATGTTTCTATTGTAAAATATTGCGCTTTCGAATTGCACGCGTTTGTAAAGAGAATTTAATCTTTTGCCGCTACATTACGCCGGCAAAATAAAGATTTTTCGAAAATTTCTTGGCCTAATATATATATGGGAATTTAATACTTAGCTTATTCTAAACTAATCATATAATCTTATGAACAAGATTAGCGCAACGATAAATATTTAGGAAATTCATAAGTAAGGCCTATTCTAGCGATACTATTTCTCGATTAATGCTCGACGATTATCATTAAAACCTACATTTAGAATAAAAGCATTATAGATAATACATCTGCGCTTTATATGGCATTTAAACATATTGAAATATGATATTAATTACGAATGGATGTATGCAACATCGATAATGGACGTCATTATTATAAAGAATTGATTTTGAAATAAAATAAATAGCAATAGATAATAATTTATCATAGACTTTTTAGACTGCGTGAAGCCAATAAAATTCTGGGGCCGTAGTTTCGATCCCATAGGCTGTCACGAGTTACATTTAAAAATGGGGAGAACACGCTAGTACTCTATTAGAATCCGGTCTGCAAGCAACATATACAACAATAAAGCAAGGTCTTTGTCTTTAATTAGTCAGTGCTTTTACAGCTTTAGCCGTCAAATCTGTATGATGAGCGCCCACATCGCTACTTATATTATCGGGACACACGTCACATCTCTCTTCCTTCCCACTTAGCCCCAGCTGATATCAGCTGGGGCTAGACAATGGGAAATCAGAGTCCAGCGAAGAAATCAGAACCCCGAGCTTAATAAAAAGATATGGGAAGGATAATGCGAGTCCCAGAACGTCCTTCGCGATGGCACAATGTGGTGTATCATGCCGGGATGACAGGGCTCTTTCCTGTCAATGGCCATCCACTGACTTGCCATTGTGCTAAAAAGTCTTGCTGTATAATATGTATCTTGGCTCCTCTGTGGCGAGCGCGAGCGTCATCCCCCGGACGGAAGACTCTCTTTCATGGCCCCGGCGGCTTTTTGAGAGGCGTGATGCGGTATATGGAGCAAGGATTCTTTCGTCGTCTTTATTATTTATTTTTGGTCGGTGATCATTGTATTCCAGAATCGAAGAAAGGAAATCAAACTGTGAAATGAGCAAAATGCCTGATCCCCCCCCACCCCCCCGAGGCAGCGCTCAAAACATTTTCGACTAAGCGGGTGCTCCCGTGCCTCGGGCGTCAAGTACTCTCTCGAAAAAGCCGTGAAATGGACGGAATGATTATCATAAAGTTCGCCTCGTGCTCGATTATGAGCATTTAGGCGGCGTCATTGGTCACAGTTAATAAGTTAAACGATCGTCTTCGTTGCTGCGGATTAATTGTAAGGCAAGGTGGCCCCCGTTAAAACATTTTTATAATCTTACTATGATAGAAACGAGACGTGAAATAAGCATTGTTTTATCACGAGATAATGGCCACGCAGTCGAGGATCGTATTGGCTTTATTGCAATCATAGGCCATTATAAAGAGACCTCTCCTCCTCCTCCTCATTGTAGCTGAGGGATGCATTAAGTCGTAGGGATTTTATTTCATCCAATAAGGATTAATTGCCTTTGTGCGCGAATGAGACGATCGGCGTGTCCGCAAATCGTCTTCTTAAACGCGAATTCTCCCGGATAATAATACGACGATCGGAAGCCCAGCGAAACGCCCGGGATAATAGAGCGAAAGCTACCCCGCGTACCGAGAACTCGGTCAGTCTCTGCTGCTTCAGATGCAATGCCCGGGATAATTATCAGAGCCGAGGCGTAAGGCTTAGGGGGTTAGAGGATAAGCGCGGGGCCAGGCGACAGAAGCCTTCGGCTCCCGGCGGTGATTGATTTCAGTGAAAACGCGAATCAAGAGGTAATTTGTCAATCTGTCGGCGTCCCATCTCGCGAACGCCCGCTCGCCTCGAGCATGGAGATACCGATCTTCGCGACTCAGGTTCGGTGTCGGCTAAGCCTCGGGGGCCGCTTCCTTCGGTCTCTCGACCCCGCCTGATTGCAGGCGCACGACAACGGCCGCCGACATGCGTTCGGCACTCGAACGAGAAGCTACGGACTGCGCGATACCCGAAGCCAGGCTGATTGTTCGTAATGGTGGTGGATATTATTGGTACACGCGGGCTTAGGCTCGAGTGGGACTCACTCTCACTCTCTCTCTCTCTCTCTCTCGTTATGCCTGGGAGGACTTTAATAGGCTGGCGAGTGTGCGAGTTAATGATGCTCCACCGAGGTCGCCACAGAGCTCGTTAAGACGGACGTGAGACGGTCCTCTTCGCTAGTCCATTGTGCTAGGGGGATTTTGCAGAGGGGGACAACAAGATGAGGACACAAAACTGGCCCCTTCTAATTTCCTCTCTCGATTCGGTATTGAATTGGACGGAGAACTGGGGCCGAAGAGCAAATAAAGTGGCGGCGAGTGGAGCCGAGTACTTTTATTTTTTTTTCATTTTTTTTCTTATTTTTTTTTCTACAACTATATTTTTATTATTATTATATGAATTATATGAACAGATTTCAAGCGAATAATCAGTCTAGCATACTGTAAGGGACGGGCTTTTTTATGTTTCTGTTCTTTGCACGATGAATGCAAACACGTACTTTAAGAAGCCATATATATTATTAGTGAATTAATGCTACGACAAGTGCACTGTCGTCGTGTTAGTTTTCAGATTAGTATGGGACTTGGCGTAACAAAAAGTTTTATACTGGCTGTCAGTCAGGTCTGCTGCAAGTCGAATCATCTATGTTTCTGTCATCGCTGAGCACTGAGTATGCATTAAAAGTATGACGATGTCGTTACGTAGATCATCCATTGGTACACAAAAGTTTGTATATATATATATATATAGGGCATCAACATACAATACGTGCTTGATAAGATTAATCATAAGGATGTTACGTAAATCATTAATAGAGAAAAACCGAGAGTAGCGGCTTGAACTCGGCTCGAAATATTACGTTAATAGTTCACCAAGATAGTTTCGTCATAGTTTCTAATATAATAGTAAGTTATTGGTTCTACAGTAACAAGACTTTTTGTGCGCATTATTCTATTGATTATAAATTCATTGGCTAGTAAGATAAAAGGACGGCGATAGAACATTTGATAAATTCAAAGGACAGTCATCTATCAATAGTCTATAGAATAAAGACAAGGATAAAAAGAAGATGAATTAGAACGACGAGTAGATCCGAATCTTCGTATACAGGACATTAAATTTTGAGGAGCATTGTTTAATCGTCATTGTGTTCGAATTTACGCATTATGATTATTTATCAGTCGATATTCATCTAAGTAAAGGCAGTAAATATATTATTACGATTTATCGCCTCGGTCATACTCCCGAGTACAAAAATACAAATTAAATAGATTTTTATGACGAAATTGTATATAGGTATATAGCGATACGTTAAGCTGCTTGGTCAATGAATATTAGTTTCTGTTACGAGAAGCAAATAACAATTACAATTATTCTCGATGCTGACCGGACAAACACTTTTACACGGCAAAAAAATTCCATTGTGAAAAACTCGAATGATAATGCCGTCACAGGTTACTTCTTATTGATGACAGTACACGAATAGAGTTAATAGAACGTAATATAATTAATGATCAATTTTAATCCTAAGCAAAGGATAAAGCACTACAACAGGTACGTTGGAATAGTACGTCGATTCGAAATGAGTATATAAGCCGACTCAACCCTTCCTTCCCCCGATTAATTCCCGTACACTGCGAGAATAGCCCAGTATTCTTAACCTCGGGACTTGTGTAAAATCCTTCTGAAAAAACCTCTGGCAATTGTGCCTAGCCGAGCCTCGCCGACTTTGTCTCCCCAGTCCCTGGCACAATGGCATCATTCGTTTCGGTCATTTTCGGTGAGTTCGTTAACGACAGGCCACTTGATTAGCGTTAGGACAGCGGCCGAGCCCAAATTGCGCGTATCATGACGAGCAAGCGACATGCAGCGCCGCGTGAGAGCCCATAAATCGCGTTAATTAAATCTCATGGCGTCCGCGAGAGCCAGGCCCACGCCTCCGTAACAAACACCTAACAATCACGCATGCCGGCGATTATCATCTGCACTTTCACGCGTGCGCGCGCGCGCGCATATACAGGCGTGATGCGCGGCGACCCCCAGTCACGGGGTGCCGAAAGGTTACGCGACGTAGGGAAAAAGGAGCGAAGGAAGCGCAGTTGTCGGGAGCCTCTTCCGGAACCCCCGCAGTCTTCCCCGAGCCATTAACACCCCTCTGGGCCGTGACTATCGCTGCTTCGCGCACGTGCGCGCGCCCGCGCCCGCGCAACTGTGTGCACTGTCTGCGTGTGGTTGCCTCGTTCGTATAGCGAACCTCTCTCAAACGAACGCTGGTTTGTGTATCCATGTATCTTCTCTCTCCAATCGCTCGTACGGGGGTAGGTTAAATTAAAAGTCAGCGTGCGTCGACAGTGCCTGCAGCTTATACAGCACTCTCAACCTTTCTCCCTCTTCCACTTATTCTCTTTCTTCATCGGCGTCTGTGCGTAAGGGTGTGTGCGTGTGTGTCTCCACCCCCCCTCTCTCTCTCTCTCTCTCTCACTCTCTCTCTCTCACTCTCACTCACTCTCTCGTCCGCTTATCATCATCACTCTGTTTCTCTTTGTACCTCGCTCGGTGGAACTGGAGTTTTCGGTCACTCTGTCTCGCTCGCGTGTTCGTTTCATTGGTTACGGTGGGCTTGCGCCAGTTGCAACGACCTGGAACGGCCAATGGGCTTGGACCCCGGACGAACGACCGAAAGTGTCTGATTAGAAAATTAATGACCACATCGGGGTGGTACTTTTAGAAATTATGTGTACGTACGCCCGCCGCCAGCTCTCGTGTACGTGGTTTTTATTTATGTTTTTCGGCATACCTTGCTCTTACAGTCTAGAACAAAAAGCTGCATTAACTCGGGTACATTAAAGCAAGCTGAGCGCTATTACTTCTGTATTGATGTACGTGAGTTCTTTGGCTTAAATAATTGCTCGATGACATGGATTTTCGACGACTTAGCCCGAGCTAATTTTCAGATTATCAGTTTTGGGAAGGCGAAAAAGGCTTGGCAAAATTAGAAAATTTGAAGGACAATTGACAGAATATACACATACAATAATAACTGCACCTAATAATATCGATGAAATATTTCCATTTTATGTTTTATCATTGAGATCAAATATCTTTATTCGCATTTGTTGAAACTTGCCCATAGCTGTTAAAATAATGGAATCGCGATATATTCTGTTTATGCAATGATTGAGATTTTCAATTTTCCCATATTTCAATCAATTATTCTCTAATATAAACTATCCTTCCACTTTCAGATAAAGTATTTTAGATTCTGAATACAATGTATGCACACACGTTTGTGAAGCAGATGTAATCAATTTTGTATCAGAATGAGATTGATTAACTCAACATTGTGTGTGAAAAGTAAAATGACAATGCAGTGTTAAGCCTTTTTTTTTTTAATACAATGATAGCAACCATCAAGTATAAATTACATTCTATATCTCATGCAAGTAAGAATCTTTTAATTAAATTTTCAACTTTCTTCCGCATTTAAAATGTCAGATGTAAACAATAATAGCCCAAGTCCGATTAATCTGATTCTGATTATCAGTTTAAGGTTGATTAAATAAAGTATAACTTTTGAAGGATTGAGAATCTTATAATAAATTGTATTTATTTACCTATCACGAAGAGGCGTGAACTCAATCGGCTACATGGTAGATGGATGTAGCGCATTCAAGGAAGGTGAAAGCTAGTTGTAAACAACTGCATAATCTGTTAAAGCTCGGGATAATGGGTTATTACCCAGATTAAACCTCTATAATAAACTCAAATATAATCTACGGTCTATTTTATGTATTATCTATTTAAAATACTATAAAATGATAATATTTTTATTGGCCATCTTTTCCTGCCTCCCTAAATGTCATTTTAAATTGCGTTCTCTCGGCTAAATTAAGAGTTAACGACACACAAGTTTTACTAAATAAAAGCACCCAGTCATACACCAAATATTATAACAATATATATATATGTATGTATGTATATATATATATATATATATATATATATATATATATATATATATCGAGATAAGGCTGTTAATGCTTCGAAGCAAAAATCTATCGTCGTTGGTGGTAAATTATGTCCTAGTAACGCATTTGTATTGGATAACAAAATAATTTATTTCCGTAAATGATGTCTCGTGTAAATTATGTTTCGCAATGTCGAAAGAATTATCTGAAAATTCATTTATAATTATAATCAAGTATTCTTATGTGGCAAATTTGCATCTAAGCGACAGCTAAAATAAATTTTCATAAATCATAGTCATAGAATTTCTTTTTCATTTCTTCATTCACGATGTACTATAAATTTTTTACTACAATTTAATGTACTTCAATATTATTAGAATGAAATTTTCTTTTCGATACGGTATTCACTATTTGCTTATGATGCAATAAGAATCAGCTAGAGATGATTTTCATTCTTTAAAAAAAAACCAAATTTCAATATACCATACCATCTCGATAGATAATCCAATTAGTAAATATCAACTCAACAACAATTATGAAAATTGAATGCACGAATGAAAAGAATGTTTATATGTTTATAGTCGATAAGTTCTCCTCTCTCAATTCGGCCAGTCGCCTGAGCACGAAAATGCACGGTCGCGTTTAAATCGAACCTTAGCATTTTAGCATTTTAGCATGGGAGCGTCTCCCAATGAAAATACGAATAGCCTATCTATCGCTCAGTTGACTCATATAAGGAAAGAAAAAGGAGCGGCTATCCTTTTTGCGTATGAAATCACGCACTGCGAATTGTGCATCATTCGAGAGAGCGAAACATGCGCGAGCTATAAGAAAAAAGAAATGGTAGCCTCGTGTCCGAGCGAGGCATCGTTCGGCATGTCCCTCCGTGGGGTCCATTAGCAGAATTATTAATGGGCCACGTTATTTCGCTTATAAATAATAAGGCCCGTGTGTGAGCTACTCCCGCCATCGCCGTCTGTATTTAATCCAGGCACTACTCTGATATGTGGCCGAGCCGCGGCGAGGACACAAAGTGCATGTAGTGTCGCATTTGAATAACACGTTGGTGAACTAGTGCATAAATTTCTAATTACAAGAAAATCAGTGTGTCGGCGCCGACTGGACCGGGCGGCCCTCCCCCCTCCTTGCCACCAGACCCTTCCCCCACCCCCCCTCTTTCGCTCGATTACTGCCTCTCCCTCCCTCCCGCCCTTCGCTCATCCTGTAGTTTCTTTTTCTGGGAGGATATTGTATATTCGGCAGCGTGTAATTAATTCGGCACGTTGGCGCACATATATGAGTCACCCAAATCGAAACAAGGTATTTTGAAATTTATTAATACTTTTTTTTATGGCTAAAACATGGGTTGAAGCCGTCTCGTCGTGTCCTTTCGACATTCGGAGACGAGGGACTTTTATTAAAAAAAAACTGTTTTAACTATTCTTGGCTACAATTTGCTTTATGCGATTATTAATTGGTTATGCGAGGCGAACGAGACGAAAAATTTAAATGTTTAAATGTATGTCAACGTTAATATAACGAGGCAAATGAAATATTAGCTGCGATTGTCGTGGCGACAATAGATCCTCTCTTCCAATATGCGTAGTTACACCAATGATATTATGTGGCTCGTTATTTGAGTTTATTTGCATACCCGGAATACACCCAAGAATACACACTCATAATGCTCACAAATGCCAATGCATCATTGACCAGTAATTTTACAAAAGACAAACAAAAGAATTTAGGGAGCTTGTGTCGATGATTTTAAGGCAAAATTGTATTCGGTGAATACTAAAAAATAATTTTTATGCGCTGCTATAATAAATGTAGAATAGACGTGTTTTGTTGAAGAAAATAAGAGTGTAAGAAGTCGTTATAAATAGTAGTTATAAATGGTATTTATATGCACATTGAAAAAGTAGTATTCATTTGGTGAAATATAAGCTTCGAGAGCAGCCCCCAACAACGTGTGGATTGTTTTATTCCTAATCATCTTCGAGACCCGCCAAAGAATGCCGTATATAAAAGTCATAGCGGGTATTATATTTACCACCCACGTACTTAACTATCTGCATTCTTCGTTATACAAATAATGGCTGCTAGTTTTCGTGTGTAAAAGAGAAGAGGCGAGGAGAGCCCTCTTTTACCTCGCCCTCGTATTCCACGCGCTAAAAGGGAAAAGTTGAGTCCCGGAAAAATCCTGAAAATTGAGAACAAAGAGTGTGCGTTGCACTTGGGTTACAAGACAATAGCTCCAGCATATACCCTGGACGAAAATAGAGGTTATCCGCTGGGGCTGCGTTGCACCCTTTATTAGTACGTATTACGTTTTACGGGGGCGGTTACACAAGTCCATAAACAGCGTATCTTATGGGGGAGGGGGAGGAGGACCCCTTAAATACACGAGGAAAAAAGCGCCGAGTGACACTAAAAATCCCGAGTTTACACCCATGACCCATGCTGTGGGGCGGCGCATGGCCTTCCTTAAAAGTGCCGCCGCCATTGATGTCTCTGTCGTCCCAATTAGGACGCTGTAAAATGCGCGGGGCTCGTTTTTGCTGTCGGGCGACGATGTACCACTTTTTACTTTGCTCCCCGTTCTCTATCGGGAATGAGCTGTACCCTCTCTCTCTCTCTCTCTCTCTCTCTCTCTCAGCTCTTTTACCGGACGCTCTTTTCCCGAAAAAACTTCATTTTGTCGACGACGCAGAAGGATCGCGGCGTCGCCGTCG
>JAPYYT010001171.1:0-47449 GCA_030522565.1 Ceratosolen corneri
TTAAACGGTCATAAAATGAAACGTAAATATTCGATGTATTTTTAAAGAATATTTCAAAGATCTTGGGACACATCCGGTAATCATAAACGTATTGAATGTTCGAAAAGAATTTACAAAAAAGAGGTAGTACCGAGAGTCGAGAAACTGCATGATTCTCGAACAATGATTATAGTCTAATACTTCTATGAAGTCTATTAGAATAATTTTACTATTTAGATACTTCTTAAATAATCATAGCTGTATTATATTTTTATTGATTTAATGATAATTATTTCGTATAATTAAAACATACAAATTAAAAAAAAATTGTATTTTTAAATACAATATTTATATTTCTATTAGATATTCGTCTAATAATTACAAAGTATTTTTAAGTTTTGTTGGAGATTCCGAACATAATCGGATCTCTTCTAAATCATTCAAATTGGTCGGTACTTTTATTATAAATTATGATGTATTTCAAAACTGCATTATATTTCTAGAACGCCTGATATTTACTTGGCATGTGCCGTACGTATGCTGTTCATTCTAATTACTTTATGTGCATAGCTTTTGTTTATCATAAAACGCTTATCGTTTTTTCACGCACGTTTCATTTCTTACAGACCACTCAAATTTCTTGAAAGTCGCTGAATTTAACATCATATATAAATTTCTTAAACCGCATGTGTCAGCTGCACGTGCCGGTCGTCTCTCTTTACTTGTTCTACATTTCAAAAGAATTCAACAAGCATGTTTTACATTGCTTCGCGTGATGACGACAACCATCAGAATCCGATAATCTGCGACAGTGGGGTGCATTTTCAAAAGGATGGAACCACCCACTTTTGATGGTCCACCAATTATAACTCAAAAACAATAGTCATACAAAGACTTAACATTCCCACTCTTGGAAACTACGTTATTGATAACCTCCCTGGTACGCGGGGTAAATTGATTAAAAAACCCACTGCTTTGGACGAAAGCGGGGAGTTCAAGTTCAAGCCTGGAAGTTATCAAGCACTCAACAACCATCCACACGAGCCTTTCAGTCATACAAATCGATACTTATCCTTTGAACATCAAACTACAATCACACCGCATTATAGCGCCAGTCATTTCAATTGGCGCTCAAACTACAAACTCTTGACAAATCTATGCAACGATTTCTACAGAGAACTCAATTACAACAAGGAAAGGCGGCATTCGATTCACAAAGATTGTCTCACAATTTTCAAATCACACTACAACGTCAATTCAACTACATATGTGTTAAAGCTACAAACAACTTCCCCAACAAGCAAACTAACACTCAACTGACGACTGACCATTGTACAAGGAAGCGTGGCATTCAACCTTGCATAGACCGCCACATCAAGTACACCTCACTATTTAAACCAGGAAAGTAATCCTTTCTTTCAAACACCTCTAAAGATTTATCATTTAAACTAGTAACAAGATAATACAATCGAGATAACTTAAATAACACAGAATTTGAATAATAATTTTAATATATTGGCTAAATAAACACTGTTATTGCTACCTTAAGCCATTCGTAGATTTATTTCGTAGATCTATCTGCCTTTCGCTCTGACAACGTGAGCAGATTTTATACATTGGGCTCACGAACAAATTTATAAATAACTATGATCATTTTTTATAAAAATTTGAAAAAAATAACAAAAAATCAAAGAAATTTAATTACAGAATTATAATGGATTTATTAATATATTTCTGACAAAAACTGATTATATTTTTAATTTGAAAGGTTTCATTAAAATAAGTAATTAATTATCCATACATGTTATATATATATATATATATATATATATATATATATATATATATATGATAAAAATCTTTGTCAGATACTCTGCAATAAAGATAAATTTGTAGCCTATATTAGTACTAAAATAATTATAAAGAGTTATTACTCTGTGTTCGAGATTCCGTTTAACCTACGAATCTCTCGTAATAATATTTTATTGTTTTAAAATTTAGTATAATTTTTGTATATTATACTTGCCGAAATATGTAAAAAAAGGATCCTTGTTAAAAATTTCGACTAGATCTAAAGTTTATAATATGCTCATCTTTGTTACATTTCTTATAGCAAAATAAATACATTTCAATATTGCTATAATAATTCTGGGAAATCAAAGTACGTTAGCCCCTCTTTCCTTAATCCAGTCGTTTTTATGGAGAAGGAATTTGAAATTCATATTTGATCTAATGCGTAGTATATTTAAATTTACCAAACATAATATAATAGACAATTGATTATCCAATAACTGATGATTCCCCCTCCAGAGGAGGTAATCGAATGAGTATCTCCGCAAAGAAGCAGGGCAATGTAGATAAATTAAACTGCATGGACTATGCAAACTCAATTACTTCTAGTTACTTCCACTAGATACTTGCAGCAGTTACTTCCAGTTACTTTCAGACAGTTCTTAGTGAAGTTCCCCTACAGCAGTTACTTCAAACTCTTTTTTGTAGGTCTACTAATCAAAAAGTGTTATACTTCAATTTCGGTCATTATTTACAATATTCATACGATCGATGTGAATATCAAACTACACCGTAAGTGTAAATGATATACAAAATCACACGGTTAGTATGAATGATATACAAAACCACACGGTGAGTGTGAATAATAATAGTCAGACAGTGAGTGTGAATTATACAGTCATAAAGGAGGTAACTGAATTATTTACAACATTCATATGGTGAGTGTTAATAAAAAATAGCGCGGCATTCAATTTGCAATTGACCGCCGTTGTAATAAAGAAAGTAACTCAATCAATTAGAACAGTCACACGATTAGTGTAAATAAACATCAACGCGGCGTTCAATTTACAAATGACCGCCGGAACAACGACTTTGCAGAATTAAAACGAATGTAATTCATTAATTTAATTAAAATATCGAGCTACGATTTTCTCTTTAAACATCACAACATTTAATTTATAATTAGTTTCAAGACATTTAATTAGAAACTTCCATCAACATAATATAATAAACTTTCTAGTCAACATAAATACAACTAAATTTCAATATTATATTCTTCCTATTATTTACAATAAACTTTATTACAGTAACCTACATTGTTCGGAGACAATGTTTCTTTTCTTTTTCTACCTATCCATCATTCCCTTTCCACTGTCTGCCTCTCTCCCTTCACATCTTGGGATGAACTTACACTCAGAATAAATCCTGAACACTGTATATTTTATAAAAATCGAATAAAAAAATTGTTGTTTACCGTTATGACTTATTTAACATGATTTAGAGTTGTTAGATAATTATAGTAAAGTTTTGAATAAAAAATATATTGTTGAATATTTGAATGTTGAATGTTGAGAAAAATACTGTATGCAGATAATTCAAACTAGACTTTTCTTTTATATAAATATTTTCTGAATATACCTTTACAAATAAATTTTATAAGATACTAAATATAAAAATCAATCTATATAAAATAATTATACATCCATTCCAATATTGATGTTCTTTTTTATGTTTTTTTTCTATTTATTTCTAAAAGCTTAATTGTTTTAAAAATACTTAAAAGTTTTAATTTTAATTATAAAGCTTAAAAAGATTATATTAAAATAATGTGTTATAATCATTGTTAAAGGAGGAATAAATATATCATTTCATTGATACTCATTAAAGCATGAAATATAAATATATTGAATTCTAGAAAACTTATTGTTGTAATTTTTATTATTTAAAAATTTGCACGTTTAGTTACGTATTAATATATATTTATTTAACTTATATTCAATAAATTTGAAACACCGATAATACGAATTTTCATCCACAGTTTATTTAAAGATTGTACAGGAAAGATAGATGGCTTACATATTTGATGTATGTCCAGTCGAAGTCTATCTTTGTTAGTTAATGATAATACGCTTAATTTCAATACAAAGTTCAAGTGTATTCAATAATAAAGTGATACATTATTTGAAGAATAAATTATAACGTATTTTTTTATTTAAGGGCTATAATGAATTTAAAATTATTCATTTATTTTTTAAATTTTATATTGAAATCGATATTTAAAGAAAATCTGTTTTTTATATATTTTTTTATTTACTTTATTTAAGGATTTAAATAATTAATGTTTTTATTGTAATTAAATACATTTTATTCGTAGTATTTTAAAGTATAATAAATTATTTGCGATGAAAATGATTTTTTATATAAGAAAATAATTTTTTGTATAAGAAAATGATGTCACGTTGTCTTATTTATTTCTTTATACAGCATTTTTATCTTATTATAATTTTATATTTCATTTTTAATTCGTATATATATATATATTTAAACTTTATACTAATTCTTCTTTCATCCAATAATCTTAAACTTCAATTGCGCATGCTTTAAATGGTTATACTGTATACTTTGCTTGATTTAATATTTTACTTAATTATATATAAAAGTTATTTTTCGTATAATTTAAAAATATATCTATGAAGTTATCAACCAATTTTTATTCAATTTCTGTATAATATATTATGTTAATTACAAAAGTGACATCTGATGTTCAAAAGAAAAATGATACTTTGTTGGCACGTTTATTACTGTATGTGCCAATTTCGTTGGGTGGGGGAAGGGGACGCCGTTTCATTTTGCTCATGATGCTCAGTTTCACAATTGACGTCGAATCGTGTATATCGAGTTTTTCGTAGTTGATAATCCAAAGTTGTTCAATTATAAATTTGAATTTTATTACTTATCACTTTTTATGTTTAATTATTTTATTGAATTATGTTATAACTTTTTAAAATTATCATATTGAAATTCAATAAATTCGAGTGCTTAAGTGTGTTAAGTCATTGAATAAACTTGCTTCTATATTGCTTTTTATAATAGTGATGGAAGACTAAATCAATTTTATAGTGCAAGTGTTTATTTAGAAGTGTTTTTATTATTTAATGCTTATGTGTATTTACTTTTATATTCGATAAATTTAATTTAAACAAATTTTGTTAATAAAGTTTTATATATAAAAGTTTTAGTGATGTGATTAATTAATTTCAAATTGTTTTTATTATAATTTTAGTGTAAATCCATGTTTTTCAAACTACAATTAATATTATTTATATGTAATAGATATTGAATAATAAATTGGATATTATAATTATATAAAGATAAAAGAAATATAAATTGTGTAAAAGTGCAGGTCAAATAAAATTTATTGAATAAGTTTGTAAAAATGTACGTGACATCAATGTGGTTATATATTCAACTTGTAAGTGTCTTATATTCTATATAATATATATGTGTTTGTCTCTTGAAGAATTAACAAAATAAGATATGATTGAAATATATTTTTTATTGTATTGATCTGATACCTATACACAGATGTATATGTACATATATAAATAATATTCTTAAGTTCTACCTCATTTATTTCGCCAAAAAATTTCTCATATTTGAAAATAAATAAAACTTATTTTAATTAAATTATTTAAAATTTATATTAAAATAACTTATTTTTTAGATATATTGTCGAAAATATACTTTTATTATTATTAATTTAAAATTAATTAAAAAATTATAAACTATATGTTAAAACCTAATTCTATCAAATTATATAATTTATTTACTAATGTGTTATGAACATATTTTAATTTATTTATATAATATAACAATATTTTACACATTTTGCTATTTATTTATGATAAGATAGTTTTTAGATTATCATATCTTAAATTGATGAAAAATATACAATTAAAAATAAATACATAAAATTGTAATCTTGTAGTATAATTGTAAATACGAGTATATTAAATGATACAATTATTTTAATTTGTAATATATTTTTCAAATTTTGATGAAAAGGATATCAAATAAAAATAATTTTTAAATAGTTATAATATAATAACTTAACGTATTATACAAGTGAGTGTGTTTTAAAAAATATTTAAAATCATGATTATATAAATCATAAGAAAGTAGTTATATTTTAATACCTTGTTCTTTAATTAAATTAATGTTTAGTATAAAATAATTGAGTTAATATTTTGTTACCAATTTTGATTATATTAAATCAACCTTTATAATTAAAGGAGAATCTATAATGTTTTTTGTAAGCAGTTCTATATTTTTATACTCTTTAATATCTGACAGTAGACAATAAAATTATAGATAAAAATTAAAAATATTATAACTTTAATAAATTTTGATCATGTGCTTTATTACTTAAAATTACATATTCGTTAATATATTTTTTATGAAATATCTGAAAAATTAATTGTAAGTGTATATTTCAATTATTTTTCAATCAATTTACTTTAAAATTCTATAAAAGATCTATATTAAAAATTAAGCAAAGGAGATTCAAAAATAAAATATTTATTTTTAAAAATATATAATAATCATATTATTTATGACATTTATTGATATTAATTATTACAAGATCATTACAATATCTTTCAATAAATTTAAAATGTCATTCAATAAATTTAAAAAGTTTTAAATATTTTTAAAAATATTCTTATTTTTTTAACATTATCTAATAGATTGATTTATTTCATATATATATATATTATCAAATCGTTTTATCTTTATATACTGTACCATATAGCAGTATTTGAAACTAAATATAAATTTGTTAAATATAAATTGATTAAAATTTGTATTTAAGTCTCATTTTAATCAACTAAAGTATTTCATTAAATTAATATACATTATAAACTAACTATAATGTCTTTTAACAAGTATATATATATTTATACGTCTAAATCTTATATGCCAAAATCTTAATTTACTGTTTCATGGTTAAAATTATTAATTTTTATTACTTTACTTTCTATTGTGAAACTATTTTCATTAAAGATTATTATATATACCAAATTTATTAACATAGTGTCTGCATTGTTTTAGTCTTATACAAATTATGAAGTAAATATATATTTTTTTAATCAAACTTATTTGATATATGTAAGTTACATTATTTTTATAATATTCAGTCATGATTTATTTTATTATTATATTGAACACACACAAACACATATATATATTATAAATAAATATTAAGTGATATTGATTAAAGATTGCTGAAATTATTTGAAGATTAAACTGAAGATTAAAGATTAAAAAAACAAATGAAATGTAATATTTATTAGTATAAGTACTGACTATTATATAAATTTTAAATTAATACATTTTAAACTATTTTATAACTTTCAATTATAAGTCTTCTTAATACTTGATATAAGAATTTTTTAATTAAATATTATAGCAATAAAATATATATGTAAATTAAAATATATTTTATTATATTTCTAAGAAAAAACTTATATGTTTCATTATTTTATGTCATTAACATTCAATTTTAATTGTATTAAAAATAATTAAATATATTTAAAAAACAATTTTTACAGCTATAGTTAAAACTTGAAACACGTCATGGAATCTCGAAAAGATCGATGGAAAATTTTTTTCCAAGACTTCCTTCTAGCATGGTTATGCATAAGCTCATCAGTCCTTGCTCGAAACATAGGTTAGTATAAAAAAACTTTGTAGATTTATTTTATATTTTATTACGATAAATTAATGCGCAATAATGTAAAAAAATAATTATTATACATTATTTTATAAATAAACAAATAAATTTTATTACAAATTGAATAACTAAAAATATTATTTTTTGATAATATTTTACAAAATATTTTATTGTATTTATGTTAATTATTTACTGAAATCTAATGTCTATTACTTCTGTTAATTATATCCATTATATTGAAATATTTAAAATATAATATTTTTATAAATCCTGTTTTTCATATAAAATTAAATATAATGTAAGAATTGAAACTTTCACGTACAAGCTAAATTAATCTTATATTATCAACTGAATCTTATAGATATTGTAATAAATACTTTCTCGTTATTTTATTCAATAGAAAGTAAACAATATTAAAAATTTTTAGTTTTACCCTTTAAATATAAAACGATTTTTTTATAAAAAAAATTAATAAAATATTTATAAAATGGATCATATTACAAAACTAAAAAAAATATATTTTTAAAATAAAAATTTATCTTTTAGTCATTATCCAAATTAAATATTATATGAATAATTTTCAGAATAATAATATATTTATATTTATGATTCATTTTTTAATTTTTATGGTTATAGTTATTATAAAATAAATCGTGTAATGTTATTCTATTATAAGGCATAGCCATATATCATTAGTTTTTAAAATTTCAGTTAATCTTAATATGAATAAATTATTTAGTACTGAAAAAATGTGTAATATTGCAAATTTTGTATTTAAAAATTAACAAATATCAAATCAAAGAAACTAAATCTGCTGAAAAATAACTATACTTTAAGATTAGTTTTGAGTTAAATATATTACATTACAGAAGTATTTTTGTTTTTAAATTCCTGTTGTTAATGCAATATTTTATTATAAATATTTTACTTATTTATTAAAATCTCTCCTTCGTAAAGGTACTTACAATTTTAAATTATAAATTATTAATTAATCACTATAAGTTGTGGTTTTACCTTGTGTGTTAAAATATACAAATCTTTTAATATAATTATTTGTTAGACAAATTTAAAAATAAAATTTATGCGATTATACATATATTTTTAAAAAAATAATAAGTTGATTAATATTTTATTAATATTTATTTTTTTATAACGTATTTTCATTGTCTTAAAGAGCCTATTATCTTTATGTATATCCAACGCAATGGTATTCCAAGTTTCTGTAGTCTTCGATGTCATATTTTCGGCAAATTTTCTTACTAGTCGTATATTGATCTTCAAAGCGTCAATATTTTCTCTGAAAACTATTACCTAACATTAATATATATATTTTTTTTATTATATTTTATTTTATTATATTAAATTTTTTATTTATATATAATATAAATTATTTATTATATTTAACATTTTAAATAATTACTTGTAATATTGAAAATGCTATGTATCTATATGTGATTGCGTTTGATATCTTCGCAATTTTAGAATTTTTCGAAATGTCAATGTAATTATCAACAAGTTGTGATTTAACTTAATTTTTCATTTTTATTAAATTGTTTTCCTAAACTTAATTTTTCTAAAAATAAACGATTTAACTTTATTTGAACCTTTTTTCATTTATTTAACGCAAGTTATGAAGTCAAAGTTTAGCAATGTATTCAACGCGTGTAAGTTGGGCAATGAACAATATATGATTATGAAATATTAAATGATAATTTTATCCATAATAAAAGTATAGCAATTATCATTAATTGTGAAACAATAAAAAATAACTTCTTTTAAAAATCAAAAGGAAAAATAAAAATAAAGTTACTTACATTTTTCTTATTTTTCATTCTTATATTATTTTGCCAATAAATAATGTTATGCAAGTTTTATAAATATTTATTTCATTATAAAAAAATTAACGCAGTACAAAATTTTTTTTCTTAAATACCATTTTGTAAACTATATATTACCGTATATAGCAATTCATTTAAAATATAAATTTATATTTTTTATAATTTATAAATTTCTATTTTTGTATTAAAAAAAAAATTACAAAATAAAATACGTAAAAAATATTTTAGACAATTTTTTTAATTTCGTAATAAAACATTTAATTTTCTTCAAAATTAGTGAATTATGAATGACAATACATAATCATTTTGAGTTTTTCATTTTGATTTTTATTTTTCATTCTGTAAAAATTATATCAAATCCAGATTTTAAGATAATGTAATATTACGTATACCAATATTTATTTTGACTAAATTTAGTGTTTGATTTATTTACTAATATTTTTTTAATTATTATAATAATGTTTGTTATTAATTAGTATTCATTAAATTAATTTCGATGCACCTGTCGGAAACATTTTCAATAAAATCAGTTAATTTAAATTTAAAATTTTTTTTTATAGTAGCAGTTAATCGATAGACAATCGATAATTCAGAAAATATATGTATTCATTTTAATAGCTTTTATAAAAACTTAGTTATAATTATTTGCTATCAATTGTTTATATTTCTTTCAAAATTTTGCACAAATATATAACGTATAATCTTGTTCAATATATAAGTATAAATAACTTTATTACAATAATAGCTATTAAAAATTATTTTTAAAATGTTAGATAGAATTGCTTAAATACAAAAAAGAATATTTTAAATAGTTTATTTGTTTATTAAATATAAATTTAGCAAAAATTCTACATAGGAAATAATAATAGATGTTCTCATAATTTGATAAATTATGCTTATTTTTAATGAAATAATTCCAATAATTCTTCTTGTATTCTCATAATTTTCTATTTATTTAAAATAATTTATTATATGTAATTTAAAATAATGTTGATAGACAAAATATTAAAAATAAAAAAATGTTAAGCTATTAAAATTATAGTGTAGGCAAAATGTAAAAAACATTTAATAAATAATCCATAATTATACATTTTTAATATTGTTTTCTCTTAAATAAAGTTATATATTTTAATATTAAATAATTACATAATTATAATAAGTAATAAATATTATTATATTATGTTCATTAAAAAAGCAAAAAAAAAACTAATCATTTTACATAAAATTTATTGAAGTATGTTATCATTGATATTTATATCATTAGCAAATATTTTGATAACGAAAAATCTAAATTGATTTAAAACTGTGTTTTAGTATTTAGGGTTATTAGTTCGTTATGTAGGATTGGTTAGATATTTGTCATTTATATCCATAATATATATAGTAGATATGGATTATCATATCAAATGCTTAATATTATAATAATGAAAACAAGTTAAATTAAAATATAAAATCAATAGTTTAAAATCACAGTTTGAGTAAAGTGATTTTAATTCTACAGTTAAAAAGGGAACAAATGTATACTTTTTTTATCTACAGATTCCTAGCAATAAGAATTTTCGTAACGGAATATAACTCTTCATACGACATACCCACAGCTTTAAGAATACAAAGGCAAAATCTATTCCATTATATTTTTTTTCATAATGCTGTATTGCATATAAAACTAAGATCAATTAACAACGGTTAAATACATCTTTTTTTTATCCAATTTGGTTATTGTTCAGTCATGAATTTTATTATACCAATATTTCTTTCTACTTGACCATTGATTGGTTTACAATTTATATGATTTATGTCATTTAAATTTCTAATAGATATTTGTTTAATATTAAAATTATCAACATTAATTCAAACCTTCATTTTAATTGAGAATAAAAATGAATGAAACTGTTGTAAGCACGACCATAATCAAAGTGGAATCAATTTAACAATTAATAAAACATAATATACATAAATTTTAATCGGTATCTTGATACAAAAACTATACATCCATATTTATAAAATTATTGTTTAAAATTTTTTTTATTAATAAATATATATAAATTTTTATTAATAAAATTGATTAATGTTTTCCATTAATGTATAAAATTAAAAATATACTTGTAAATTTTTTTGTTTTTAAAAATTTATTATCTAATAAGTGACCTACGTAATAATCAATATATAAACCTTTAATAATATACTTTTAAAAAAGATTTTGGATTATTATTATTAAAAATTATTATTAAAGAACTATTAAAGAAAAAGATTTTTAATTTGTTAATTTTTATTTTATTTTATTTTTAATATCTTGAAGTCTAAAATAATTTTCAAAAAAATTATCAGAATTTATTAAAATTGATATATAGTATATAAAATAATATTTTAATAACTATTTTTATGATGAAACTAAAATGCTTTTTATAAAACTATTAAAATTAATAAAAATATGTTTAAACGTCAAATTGAATAATTTCTATAAAGATTTTCGATTTTATAGTTATGTTCTCAAATAATACATTGCT
This sequence comes from Ceratosolen corneri, assembly GCA_030522565.1. NCBI lineage: Eukaryota > Metazoa > Arthropoda > Insecta > Hymenoptera > Agaonidae > Ceratosolen > Ceratosolen corneri. The sequence goes on from JAPYYT010001171.1 coordinate 11,847, forward strand.
GTACTAGTTTGTTATTTTAAGTCATCAATTATTATAATATAGCAATAATGCTTCTGATTGTAAATTAAAAATAGCTAATAATTGTAAATAAATATAAACAGTCTTACATAGTTAATCAGTATTTATATATAAATTAAAAATTTAGTAGCTTAAATTATGTATTGATTAATTTGTTTTTTTCTTGGGATTATATATTCTTAGTGCTTCTGAAATCGCAATCTAGATAATTATGTTAAAAACGATAGTTTTTAAACTAACAAAAAATGTTGAAATTTTAATAAATTTTAGTATGGAAAATTATAATATTTTTTATTTTGTTTTATTTTTAATTTTTTTATTTTTTGTACCATTATTCACCCATTTTCAATTTTATATGGTCGTACGGTTGACTGTACCTTCGATTTAATTATCCTCATTACCTAATTGGAGTGCTCAGGTATTTTACCAAATATAATCAAATCTAGTAAATTCGACTATAATGAAGAGGCTGAAATAAGACTTTGATGACTCTTTTAAAGCTTTGATATGCTACAAATAGACTGAGCTATTATAAATGGTTGACTGCATTTATGACTAGCCCTTCTAAATAATTGTTGCACCAATAATATTATATCCTGAATTATTAATAATTATTAATTATTAATTATTCGTCTTTCCAAATGGACTTAGAATGACTCCAATTAACAATAGATAGCCAATGTTTTTGTACGTTATGTATTACTATTTGAAAACTTGTGACAATAGGATTTTTTATTTAGTTAAAAAAATTATTTTACAATACAATTTTTTTTTTAATCTCATGGAAAAGCGATTATCATATTAACTATAATAGTTTTCTATTACATAAAATTTTTTAATTTAATAAAAATAAGAGGTACAAGTGAGCACTGAATTGAAAATTTAACAAGGCATATAATTATAATATTCTCAATGATACAATTTATTTTAGATTAATATGAAATTAGGTTGATATGAAATTTGAAATCCCTTAGGAAAAGGTGCTATATTATTCAAAAATTAGTGCATTATCTGTAACCAATAGAACTATTATTATGTTAGAAGAATATAGAACTATTACTACTTTTATGTTAACAAAACAAACAATTTAATCGTTATTATTATAACATATAAATTATAAAGTATTGTAATGTAATAAAAGAAACCAATAAGTAAATATAAAGTAATTTATAAATATTATATTATAATATAATAAATATTAATAATTTTAATAATTATTAATAATTTTTATTAATATTAAAAATTAATAAATATTAATAATAATAATATTAATTTATAAATATAAATTAATAAAGTAAATATAAAGTCTTGGTAAATTCGTAAAATCGGGCATTATGAGTATATATTTTATATTGATAAATATATGAATTTATATCATATATAAATATATGAATCTTACTAAATTTTTTATACCAATGTGACATAATAAATTGAAATATCTGAAGAAAGTATCTAAATTTTTCATTTTCAGCTGGTTTTATTCTGTACTAAAAATATGTATTAAAATGAATTCAAATAAATTTTCTTTATTTTCTTAGCTCTCTGTAAAATAAATATCAGCTCAAATTCTTATAATAAGTAAAATATTATAAATATTGTTAGAGATCGTTGCTGATAAAATATTAATATAAAATAAAATATGAATTAATTTATGAAAATTATGAAAATTTTATTGATTAAATTAAATAAAATTAAAACGATCGTACATTGAAATAAATATAATACCAAACAAGAGGATAATAATTGTAAGTCTTTCTACTGAATAAAAATATAATATTTAGGATTACATTCATTATTATATTTTAATTAAAATTGATGAATTAAATATTTTATAAAAAATATTCAAATCTTGCTGATAAAGATTAGAAAAATTTCCCAAGAGTTACTAAAGGAATGGTTATTAAATGAATTAATTAAATATATTTTCAATAAAGACAGTAATAATTAATGTAGAAAGAAAATTAAATATGTTTTATGAAGAAAATTTATTAGCTATTGATAAAAAATTTGAATAATTGAAATATTACGAAGTTAGATCTTTTTCAAAACATTTCTTCTCTTCAGTAAAATAATAATTGAATTGTAAAATGTAAGAATAATACGATTATCAATAAATAATATTTAAATTCAATATATGAACATTAAAACATTGCATTCATTACTATTAAATCGTTAATTGCCAAGTTAAATTATGAAATGAGAATAACGATAGTATATAATCAAAAATATTTCGAATACCACTAAAATATTATAAAAATATATTTAAATAAAACAAATATTGTTTGTATTTAAAAAATTAGTAACGGTATAAGAAACAGAATGATAACCAGCTTCAAAAAAATACAATAAAAATAGTATTATTGAGATGTTAAATTAGGAAAAAAGCTTTTTGTCAGAAGAACGTTCCAAAGTATTTTAAACTATGTAAGTACTTAAATTTTAGTTTTTAATTTATGTTATAATTCAAACTTTTACAAAATTTTATATTAAATAATTTAATACAAAATTTTTAATTTATAATTTATTTTAACAAAATTTAAACAAAAATTAAACATTTCTCAATAAAATCAATCAATTTTTACAAAGATTTAATTACAGTAAAAATTCATTTTTATATAAATATATTTATTGAAATTAGAGGTGTATAATATTAAAAATGAAAATTTTAATTTGAAATTTTAATTCATACTTAAAAAATCTGCTTAATAAAATCAAAGCTAGATTTATAATATACAAGTTCTTTATTAAAATTTATAATAATAGATTAGAAAAAAGAAAAAGAAATAGTTTTAAAAAGCGTTTGGTGAATTTATTTTCATGATTAAACAATTAAAGTAAGTTCCGAATAAAATCGTTGAGAGTTATTACTATGTTTGTAAGTTATTTACTATTATGAAATTATTAATGGACACATCTCTATAGTATTACTAACTTGTAAAGTGCTTAACTTAGAGGATAAAATAAACTATTATAAAGGTAAAATTCAGTAATTATTTTAGCTTGAAACATCTGCTATGTAGTTGTATATTAAAAGAGTACTAATAAATATTAATAAATGAAAAAGAAAATTAATGTAAATTTGACATACCATTAGTTGTAAAATATTTTATTAATAATATTTATCAGATTTAAATTCAATTTTACTTTCAATTATTGCACAAACCATACTTTGATACTTATTATCTTTGTACAGCGATGTTATTTATTAATTTATTAAATAGATGTACAAGCTGAAGTTAATTATAATTGAAAGATAAATAAATTTTTTACATGATTTTAAATAATCAACAAAATATTAGAGTGAATAAAATAATAAAATATAATAGTATATTATTTAAAAATAGCTTTTAAAACTTTTTTACCAGAAGAACCAGAATAAGTGAGTGAGTAATTATATATGATTATGACCTTTTAATAGTAACACGTGATGCAAACACTATTAAAATATTACAGATTCTTTTAAAAGAAATTGACAGATAAATATTTAAAATTATTCTTAGTAAAAAATAAAATAAAACATTATATTGTGTCGATTAATATGTTACTAAAATCTTAATATCAGTTAAAAATGAATTACTATGAGAGCATTTTTTTATTGCTTGATAATTATATTATAATTTTTAGATCCAAATTAATATTATAATCAAGTAATAAAAATAAGTAATCAAAATCAATTCTGATTACCTATTTACTATATTATGTTTTGGATTGACTAGTTCATTAATTTACATAATACTTATAAAAATGAAAGTATTATACAACTTTGGAAAAAATTGAAGTAAGTTTAAAATATATTAAATATAATTATAAAATTATAACATATAATGTCGATGCTTATACGGTAAGTAATTATGCTATTAGAAAATTAGAAAAAGTACTGATGTAACGGTCAAACCTTGGATTCGTTTCTCGGTCTAGATAAAGGTCGAACAAACTAGGGTTTGTTACATTGGTTTTGGATTTTATTAAAGATATATTTAAAAACAGCTATAACGTGAATAAAAATAATTATTATTGATCGAATAAGTAAAATATATTATAAAAATAAAAGTATATGCACTATACATTAGAATCTAAAAAATACTTTAATTAAGAATTAGTATTTTAGTTTACATGGTTGTGGGAGCTATTATTCTATTTGTGAATGTTTAGTGAACAAGGTACGTCATAATTAGAGTTACGATGTGCTTGTATATGTTATCCGCACGCATTTGAAAGAGTGATGGAAATATGCACTGCAGGTTATCTTCAGAAGTGGAAAAATACGTTCAAAAACGTGGTTTGGTACGCAACTAAGGTCAGACAGTAGTCGTCAAACGACAACCTCGAGATCACATTGAACGTTACTTATAATGTAGCTCGTCGATTTCCCCCATCGCTCAAACTCCTTTATTCTTATATGATCGCGCTTTATGGTTTATGATTCGTGGTTCCACTTATTCGGCACGTATTAGAGGGTATTCAGTTTTCAGTATTTAAGAGTTCAAGCTTCACGATAGGTTATCCCTCCTCTTTAAATTAGCCTATACTTAAGTATAATTATATGAACTACTTTTACTCATTAAGTGTGTCTAACATTCTTAGGCATACATACATAGATTTTGTATTAGTATTTTTCTGTGTAAAATCTGTTCCGAAAATATGTAGATGAATATCTTATACTTTATTCTATGTATTATGCAGTCGCAATATGTATATCTGCACGCATATACATTCATGTATCCTTTTTTTAATTTACGCAAGTCATATATTAATTAATTTTTAAATTATTTTGATTGATTAAACTAAGTTTCTATTTTTTTAAAAAAATTATTTTAAAAACAATACGTTTCACATTTTTATATTTTTTTGTTGTATATACATTTATTTATAATGATTAAATGTATTTAAAAACTAAATTCAATATTATTTTGAAAAATCATGATGAGCCTTCTTAAGTAAATATATTTTCAAAAAATGAGATCAAAATTTGAAAACTTGTATGGTAGAAGGCGAATTAATTAATAATTAATTTTTAAATAATTAATATGTTTTTCAAATAGTGTTAATATAAGTCAAAACATTGTTTAGAAGCCGTTAAATCTATTAAATAATAATAATAAAATATATTCAAAGAAAATTATAAAATTTGATTTAAAAATATATAATATAATAGCGATTTTAATAATGGATCAAAACAAAATTAAAATAATTATAATTTCAATAAAAAATAAAATTAGTAGTTTATAATTACTAATTTATAGAATATCATATTATATATTATATTGAAATAATAGAAAAACAATATTGTGTTTTTGTATTGTAAATATATATGGTACAAGAAATATATATTTAACCTAAAAATTCAAAGAAGAAAAGTATATAAAATTGATCAAAAATGGATTTCAAATATTCAAATTTTTTTAAATTGATGAAAAAAAAATTTTCTTATCCATATTATATCTAAAATAAATCGCTAACTATATATATATACATATATATATACATTATATGTATATATAATATGTATAATATGTATATTTATATATATGTACATATTAATTAGAAAAAACTCAAATAATTTATATTGAAATCGTATGAAAACTTTTGAGTATTAAAACCTGAGTGAAATAAAGTAATAACGAATTTTTTGAAAAAATGAATTTTAAAATAAATACATAAATAATAAAATCTGTAAAACAAAAAAATATATTATACATAATTAAAGGTAATTAAGATTTTATTTATTTATTTATTTACTAATTATAAAAAACGATAAATTCACAGTATAATTTTATGATATAAATTTATGAAAACGGATTGTTTACAATTTTATTTATAACTATTACATAAATTGCGAATAATATACGTGTCATTAGTCGTTATAAAACTGAATTTTTTTAACAATTACTCATGATTTTTATTGTAAGTTATGTAAAAAATAATAAATATTATTATATGAATTATTTTATTAAACTTTTTATTTTAGAACGATATGACACAGCATATGAATGTGAAGGAAAGACACTAAGAATAGAGTGTCGTGAGGGTGAACTTATCCATCTTATTCGAGCCAATTATGGAAGATTTTCAATAACAATATGCAATGAACATGGTAACACTGACTGGAGCGTTAATTGTATGTCACCGAAATCCTTTCGTGTTTTATATAACAAGTAAGTAAAATTCAGAAAATAAAAAGTTTCTTGTTAACTTAAATTTTTAATATTTATTATAACTGTATTATTGCTACGGTATTGCTATATAAAATACGAATTAAACTGAAAGAAATTGCTTAGAAAGGGACAGAGAGAGAGAGAGAGAGAGAGAGAGAGAGAGAGAGAGAGGGAGAGAGAGACGAGAGTGAAGAAAGAGTTGTGACGAGCCTTTCGATCGGAATGCAGCCACGTCATCTTCCTTTTCTTTCTCCTTGACCGACCTGATTGTACCATGAGTTGCGTTCTTACCTTAGCTCCAGGCTCATCTTTTTTATTATATTTCGTATTTGTTTTTTGACCATATCTCAGTTTTGCTCTTTGCATTCCTCAAATGTTTTATGAAAAAGTGAGTTGAGAATATTGAGAAACAGAGCAAAAGATGGAGAGAGAAAATATAAAAAAATAAAACAGAATAAAAGGTGAAAAGTAAAAGAGAAGAAAAGGTAGATTGAAAGGATAAGAATCAGAAAATGGGAACGACCCATAAAACATTTGAATATAGTTCAGCAAGCCAATATTCGATCTTTGAGCACATTAATATTGTCATAGAGCAAGTGTAGATCAGTTAATGATACTAATATCAAAATCGAAGCACATATAAAATTTTTAAAATCATACAAAATAAAATTCTCTCTCTCTGTTTCTCTCCGTATCGTCTTATTAAGTACTTAATTTATCATTCCATATGCATTACTTTGTAGCTCATTTTTTGTGGTCTTTTTTTCATTAAAAGTAGGATACATTTATTTCATAATCCCTTTTACTTTTTTAAACAAATATAGTAAAAATATGTATTACAATTTGATAAAGATATTATTAATACATTAATTGGTTAAATAATTAATTATTACATGATTCGCATTTAATAATAATTGCCTAAGGGTTAATACTACTGTAAGATATTAAATTATTTTTTAGTTTGAAAGGATTAAAACGACTTGTAAAACGGCGTATAATAATAATCAGAGAGTAAAAATTTGTTTACCTTATATTATGAATTGTATAATACTGTACTAAGAGCCTTTAGTATTTCTAAATGATTACCCGAATTTTTCAAATAAAATAATAATAATTATGATTTTTACATTCTTCTTATTAATTATGAAAATCCCTTTTTAACTTTATCATTTGCATATCATTAAATTTTAAATACCGAAACGTTTTTGTTACACACATAATTTAGTTTTTATAAGACCCATTTTGTTTCTAGCACATTATTTACAGTTTAATACTTCTAAATGTATTTATTATAAACTGGTTCAAATATTCTTGTTCATAAGCAATAAAAATAAAATAATAATAATAATAAGAAGAAGAAGAAGAAAGAAGGCTGCTGGCCGATAAAGGAACAACGCATATGATAATTTAAATACTTTTACATAGCGTATTGTAATTATGAAAAGCACATTCTTGTAGATAAATGTTTATTTAACTCTACGTTAAATCAATTGTGTACTGGATTGTGATTGTGATTGTGTACATATTCCTTTATTATAATTTTTACTTTTATCTAATATATGATAAATCGTTTGAATCATAAACAACTATAGCCTTGACATTAACTGAAGCATCTTTATTTTTGTTAGAATACATTTATACATTCATACATTTATTCATTATACATTATATAATATTATACTTATAATATTATTCATATATTTTTTATTTTTATGAAACTAAACAAAATTTTAATAAATAATAAATTATTTTTATTACAGTTACAGTAAAAAAAATTAAATTATTGATAAATACGAACTTTTAGGATTCTCTAATCCTGTGTTTATGCATATCAATAAATATGACCATAAATTACATATATTATAAATGCACTTCAAATGAAAAATTCAAAATAATCGATAAGCAATAAAGTACTTAAAATCAATTATATCTATTAATAGATTAAGTACTTTCTTTGAAATAAATTATATAAATCTTAAATTATAATAAAATAATATATTTAAAACTAATAATAACATGATGTAGTTGTATTTAAATGTTTTATATCATTCATAAAATTAAAACTTTGTAATTGTGGCAGTAATTATTAAATATAATGATACATAAATGATATATAAATATAATGATTATCTATTTGACTCTTGATATATTGATATATTATAAATGTTCTTTATAAATTACTTCCTAAATGTTGATTTGTAGGTATAATTATCTAAAGCATCGGTAGATTTGTTTTTTTAGTTTTAATATAAAACTACGGGTAGTTATTGGTCAGATGTTTTTCATGTTGCAGCTCTTCGTCTGTTATAATATTATAAATTAAAGTTACTCTAATTTAATTTCTTGTCACTATATCAAAAAGTGAAGATTTGTAATAAGTAAAAAACTTATGAAAAATAAAATATATATACTTTTTATTTAAAATATTTTTTTGTACATTGAAATCATTTACTAATTCATAATTAAACGTGATCGATAAATAAGTTTTTGCTTTTTTACTGTGAATTTTTTAATAAGTATTTATATTTGAAATACTATCGAACTATAAATGTCTTTATAAAATTTACTTTTAAAAATTAAATTTATATTTTTATAAGTTATAATGTTTGCATTCTACACATAATATTATGTTACATATTCTTCCATAAAGTTGAATGTTTTAAGTGTAATTTAAATCTCATTAAGTGCTTTTACCTGGGAAGAAACAATATAATCCATAAGTTATTTTGTTTCAAAACTATTTTCTTACCTTCTGATAATTAAGTATTAAGAATTCTTCTTTAGATATTAATTAAATTATAACACTTCATATATATATATATATTCTAAAATTGAAATTATAATTTAAATTTAAATGTATTTATTATTATATATTAAATTATTTCATTTATATAATAAAGGTAATATAAGTATTTACTAAATTTAGTTAAAGATATTAAAGACCTACAAAAGCTTTATGAAAACTATAGTAATTTATTATATGCATAATTATAATTTATAATTTGTTCAATATACGTGTTAATATCACAGTAAAAATTATTTTATGAATTAAAAATCTAAAACGGTAAATGGCATTAAATTACATGACGATAGTAGATTATGATGGATAAAATGTAACCCTTTTCTGGATATTGTTTTGAGTTAAATGAATAATTTTTCAATTTTTAAAAGCACTTGTATACTTTTATATTTAAATCAAGTGTAATAAATAATTGTCAGTAATTCATTTTCATTAAGTTATTTATAATTGATACTTGAAAAATATTAATTAAAAATGTTGATATATTACATCATTTGTTTGCATTGAACTATTTTTTATTGTGCATAATTCATGTTATATTTATATTATTTTTACTATTTTTTAAAATCTTGTATAATGAACTTCAAATGATTAAATATAAATAATTATTAAATTTATTTCCTACAGAAGTATTTTATGTTTTTCAAATGTAAGAAATTAAATAATATAATAATATATTTTGATTGTATAAATATTATTTTAATTGTAACACTTATAAGATATATTAAAAAAATTTTTTGCGTATGCGCTCGAAATCTTATTTAAAAAAATTAAACATTTTCGTATTATATAAAACTATATCTATAAATAATAAAGAACATATTTTTTATTACAAAATTTATAATTATACCTACTTTAGTTAGTAAAATGAGAAATCCTTTAAGAATGTAATTATTTCTAAAAAAAACATTAAGTTTTTTCATATTGTTTACAACAAAGAAAATTAGATTTTTTATTAAACTGAGATTATAAATTATTTACGTAATTTAACGATGTGTGTTTAAAATATTTGATGCAAGTAGAAAATCATTCATTTAAAATTCAAAATAAATATTTGAATAGAAAAATAAACATTATTTTAAAAACAAAATTATAATTTTATTTCCAGAAAAAAAAATATATATATATATATAATGTAAAAATAAACTTTTACAGAATTAATAACAGTTGCACATTCTAAAATAAAATTTATATTATGACTTTTTATAGATTTGTAATATAAGATTATTTCAATTTCATAAAAAGATGCTAAGGGTTTATTTTTTGTTCCCCTCTTGGGCGTATCTAGGTGTAATCAACAACGAAACTGCAGTATTGTGGCATCAACATCGCAGTTTGGTGATCCGTGTCCCAACACTTTGAAGTACCTCGAAGCACACTATCAATGTATATCCGGTAAGTAATTATTTTTATTAGTAATGACGTTAAAGTAAAAATACATACTTCATAACATTGATTTTATTCCAAACATATGTCATTATTAAACAATTGATTAATACTAGCTAATAGTAAGTATTCCGATTCACATAGCTATGTAAAGATGTGTGTTTCATATATACAGGTGCCTTTTATTTGAATTTTAATTCATTTATCAACATTAGTGACGCGTAATTTGTACGTACCCGTAGTAATAAAAATACAGTAGCAGTACAAGTGGAAATTCGGACGGATTCTTAACTATTCTTTTCCCTATTTGCTTATTGAAACAGTATAATTAATCATAATAATGTAACACACATTTATTACCAGTAATCTTTTAATTATATTTAATGATAGTTATAGTTATTAAGATACGTTAAAGTACACACTCGATATAAACTATAAATTTTATTAACTTATTATTAATTTACTTGTAATTACTATATTAATGACATATATTAACTATACTATATTTGAATGTAACTATAATTTTCTGCATATTTGTAATATTTGTGATAAATTTCATAGAATAATCAGGTTTAATTTATTACTGTTTTAAGGAAAAATATTTTACGTAATTTTGTTATATGAACATGTATATTATCTTAGAAATCAGTTTAAATAGTTTGAGAACTTTACAAATAGTTCGACAGTGGATTAGAATTTCTTTTGTAAACTATAATTAAAAATATAAAGATGTAACGAAAAGAGAATAATTAAATTGAATTTCAATACGATCGTAAACTTTACAAAACACTTATAATATTTCGATTCTCCTATATAGTGTTATTTGTGTTTTTATTATAAAATAAATTTAATTTTAATGGCGCAATACAAAGCAAAATTTTTCGTAACAGTATGTTTTTATGACAGTATAGCATAAGAATAGAATCGACCTGAAACAATAATTAATTATAAATAATAATAAGATATTTTCTAAATATAATAGGAATAGAGATTATCTAATTACCATGTTATTCTTAAATTGAGTGACTTATGTTTCAATAAACAAATATTTTTAAATTTATAATATACTGCTTTTACTACTTTATTATACAATTTAATGTAAATTGAATAAAATTAATAATTTTTTATTCTAATATAAATTAATATAATACAAAAAATTACATTAATAACATAATTTAAAGATTTTTGCGATTCGTCATAAATTTGATTTGTATTATTGTAATCTACAATTAAATGAGTTCTAGCATTATAATTCATATTAATTCGAAGTTAATTTTGAAAAGATTATGTCAGAATAATATTTTTCGAAAAAACTATGTGTTATATGGATAAACACTATTAAAATTTTTAAAACCATTTCTTGTATTTAATATAATAGTAAATTTATGAAAAATGTTAAATATTTCATATTTAACATATTTTGAAAATATAAATGCGAATGTAATTATTAAAACATCAATAATGTTTCTGATAAAGATGTATTACATATTTTGATTTAACAATATCGAGTCAATAAAATCTTATTCTTGAGTTAATCCTCAGATACCATAATTGCTATTTGTTTGTAAGCTTTACTAATAAAACGAAATTAATAACTAGTACGACAGTGATTTATACGTTAAAGAGTGTCTTTATCATTATTTTTACTTTCAGATGAGCAGGATAAATGAGAATTAATTCAGATATTTTTGCTTTTGATATTAGTCACATTTGATGCCTGTCGTATTTTTAAACATATATTCCAAGGAAAATAATACATATGAATATGTTGCGATATATATTAATTTTTTTACAATATCGAGAAGTTCTTATAGATATCAATAGATATCAATACACAATTCAGCGGTTTCTCCACACTATCAAGCTGATGCTAATCCAAACATTATCTATGGTGGTGTTAAATGTTTTAGTTTTCAGAGTAAACTCTATTTTTGGAATTAAGAAAGTTGTGTCACTTATGTTTTTTTATAATTATAAAAACTGTTAATGATATTATTGAACTCTTTAATAAATCCTTGAGATTTTGTTCATTAATGCTCATGTGAGGTAAACAATGATGATAAAATTTTAAATATTCTAGAAGATAAATTTATAATAAAAAATTAATTTAAAAATTTTTTTTAGCCAAAAATTTAGATTTACTTATTTCTTGTGAGAATGGTTTAATGCTTTCATTAGATTAATAATAACCAACGATAATGAAATTTACAATATCTATAATTCACTTGTTCTTCTTAATTATAAAGTTGATTAGGCAGAAAGTTTTGAGTAGATATTGATTTTAGTAGTTTTATAAGTAGTTGATTAACTTCTGTATTATTCGTACAATATTATGTGATCTTTGGAACACTATTAAAAACTCAATTTGTCTTTTTGAAGGACTCGTACAATAATTACTGAGAAACACTTCGTTAGTAATTCTACACGGTATTTTCAATAATTAAGAGTAGAAAACAATCCACTTTTGTACAATCCAATTTTTTATTTCAAGCAATGATATTTCTCGTTATGCATTATCCTCTTACATGCTTAAACATATATTGAAATAAAATAGTGCAAACCAGAAATAGTTAATTTTGTAAAATCATTTTATGGGTGATATTTAATATTGTTACTGTTAATTAATATTGAAGTAATTCAATGTGTTGATTGTACTATTTATATAATGCTGATAAGTTTATGAATATGATATTATCTTATCTAATACCTTCTCTTAAAAATTATAAATCTATAAGAATCTATATTATCAAGATTTAATCATTTGTTTTGACGCTGATACTCTTAGTTTTATTTCATGTAATACATTTGCATTATTTTGCGGATACATCAGTTAATGTATATTTAGAATTGAGTTATTGTGCCGATGGTCCACAATGACCCCAATTGACTGCTAGATGATTACATAGTTATGATAGCAATCTGTTATTGAGTAGATAAACATCTTAGCGAGGATTTAGTCATATCGGTATTTAAGCGTACAATAACTAAATTTAATCTATTGACGGTGCTTATTACATGATGATTTTGAAATACCAATTTTACTTGGAAAACTACAATTGTATGTTTGATTTTGAAAATTGGTAATCTGCAATTGCTAACAATATTTCAATATTCAATTTCATAAGTTTATAAGATGCAGTATGTAAAATTAAGTTTGTAATATTTTTAACCAGTTCTTGTGTAGTATATAATAATATCAATTAATTATCGGTTTAATAGATACTCGGCAAGTTTTCTAGTAAAAATAAAATTATAAAAAAAATTAAATTAAAATAAACGATCATCGATATTTATTAGATTTATAAAAAGAAAAAAAACTATTTTTTCATTTAGAGATTTTCTAGTATTGTATGTATAAGAAATAGCGATGAATGTTCGATGATGCAATTAGTGATATGTTAATGTATTTAATATTTTCAGTTGCTATAGCATGTTAAAACGTTCTGATCAAAATAATATACTAGAAAAATAAAACTGTTTAGGAAAATAGATATAAATGAGCATGAAATCGATCGATCTCTATAGAACTAGTACATCACTTATATTATATAACAATTTTTAATGAAAGACTTGATAAAATGAAAGGAATATATTATATCTTATGCTCTAATAGATAAAATACTGATACTTGGCTATTTGCATATAACATGAAACACTGAACAAGGATCTACTTTTATAATTTTTTATTCCATAATAACAACGACAAAAAGATTTCCGTAATTATAATAGTACGCTAAACTTACATTTTAACGTTTATATTCATTCATATTAATTACTAAAACGATGTATTTTAAAAAGAAAATAAATTTATGAATAATTATATTTTTATATTTATGCAACTTGTGTAATAAAAATATAGGATTTTTATTTTGGAAATAAAATTAAAGTAAATTCGACTTTACCATTTAGTATGCATAACTATAAAAAATATTTAAGTTTAAAGTATTTAATTATAAAGAATATTTATATTTGTTGAATCAGAATATAAGAACTAATCATGATTTTTTAAATATATTTATTTAAAACATTTAAAAACTAAGCAAAAACCTAACTTATTGTATTGATTAATTTTAATAATTTTAAATAAATTTGTCACTTTTAATGTTTTTAATTTATTTTTATTTTATTTTCTATATTATTGTATAGGTTATTAAGTACATTTGTGATATAATACAATGTAAATACAAACAAACTATTAAAAATTAAATTGATAATATTAGATTTAAATTATGATTTAATATGATAAATTATAATTTTATTTACAAAATTTATTTCACTAGATACATATTTTGCTATTCTGAGCCAATAAAATTGTAATTTATAAACTTTTTATACTTTAATGCACTATACATTTTTATATTTATTAGAAATTTTAGTTTCATTTCAGATATCAAATTTAAAAACTATATAAAATTTGTTGTATTTAATCTATTAAACTTTAGTATTAATACCTATTTATCAATTATTTATGAATGTATTTATTTGGAACATAATAGTGTTATTTCTAATTAAAATATTTTTAAGTTATTAATATTTTAAAAATATTTCTCGTTGAAAAAAATTACGTAGTAACAAATCTTTATACGCATATGTGTACAGGCTACATATATATATATATATATATATATATATATATATATATAAATTCTATGATCTTTACAATTGTTAATAAAATTGTATCTATTTATTTTTTAACGTATTTACCGTAATTGTAATTTCAACTTATCATGTACGTTTTATCTAACATTTCTCAATTATTGATATGTTTGCTCTATTGATATGTTTGTCTCAAATATTGATATGTATATGTTTGTATTCACATGGTTTTATGTTTGTACATATTTCTAACATTACATTTTTTATATTTCTATTTATTTGTATTATTATTGTAATTATCAGATTGGTAATTTATACATAGATGAATAAATTAAATAATTACTAAATTAGGCAAGTATATAAATGCAAATTTTTTTATTATCTTTTATATTTTAGTAATATAATATTAAATATTTAAAAGAATTTGATATTCACTTAATTTGTTATCGGTATTCCTAATTTTTCTACTTAATTATTTTTTATAATGTAAAATGGGATTTGTCATTCAAACAAGAAATCATACGTATGAATTGTAGTATATATATTCATAAATGATTAACAAATAAATTTATTTTGAGTAGTATACAAATATCTTTGATTTAAATAATAAGGGCTTAGCGACTATGCTTAATAGATTTTTATTAATAAAAATAAGCACAAAATTGATATTTTTATTGTATTGAATAAAAAATAAACTTTCTAAATATAATTTTTTATTGTTTTATATTAAAATTTAAAAAATAATTTCTAATAGATTAAAGCGAAACTGTGCATACCTTTTGTATTGCAATAAAAAATCGTAAATGTGTTTTTTCTGTTAACGTTATCAAATTTGTTATATTTTCATACTATAATATTGAATGAAAATTTCATGTCAATTTGATTTAAACAATGTTGTTTATAAAATATAAATCAGTTTTTTGTAGATCTCTGACAAATATATGAAAACATGCATTTTCTTACTAATATATATATATATATTTGTTTGTATATATATCTATAATAAATAATTACTTAAATTATAATTCAATTTTAGTATTCTAGAAATTTTCAATAAAAAATTATGCTTTTGCTATATTTACATTTTTAAAAAATTAATTTTCAACAAAAAAATTAATATTTCAGTAACTAAATAAATTAAGATTTATAAATTAAAGTTTTTATTTTAATAATTTTTAAATATAGAATTTATTCAATATTATTAAATAATATGGGAAATTATACAATGTATACAAATGAAAATATTAAGTTAAAACATATTAGGATGGCGATCAGGTATCGCATATTTCTTCGAAATGATATTATTAAAATCTTAGGTAAACCCAGCAATTAATTAGGTAATTTATAATATAAATTAAAAAGTAAAGCAATAAATTATAATCTATAAAGTAAATTTATAGCAAGCTCATAAATTATATCAGCATTATACAAAGTGTAAAAATTATTATAAGACACGGTCTTGCTTAAATTATTATTTTTATGTTAGAAAACTTTAAAATAAGTAAAATATTAATAGAAGTACAATTGAATACAAATTAAAGCTGTAAAAAAAATAAATAATAACAATGTCTAATGCTACTTTTATTGAAACGATTGCAGCGTCCACGACGACGACGACAACGTGGCGACCAAGTCCGCCATGGTTGCTAACTTCACAGTCGTCAGTCTGGAGTACTTCTTCGCCAGGCAATGCAATAATAAGTCGTGCTCCCTCTAGGATATCGACATCAGCAACAGCCAGCGCTTCTGCTCAGTCAAGTCAGCGGCCAGAGAACGGATTTTCGACTACTGCTCCCTCGGTAGGCAGTGCCCCAAGGTCAGTACCGTTCTCTCCCTTCCAATACGCTGTATACCTTCTAGTCCTACGTCTTGAGCAATTCATGCCTTTCTTAAATTCTCTTGCACTTTCATATACATATTTTAATATATATGTGCATATGTATGTGTATATACACACACATATATATATATATATATATATATATATATATATATATATATATATATAAATAGTCACTTTTGTAAATATACAGTTCGTTATGTTGTGCCTATCTTCTTGTACTCGTTTATTTTTCCAACACTTTTTGTTTTTGTGTAGTCATTTTTTAATATTTCTTTAGATGAAAGCTAAACTTATGAAATAAACATTCGACCTCAAATAAAAATAACTTAAATAAAATAACTCTTAATTGTTCAAAAATAATAGAAATTATAGTATTACAGGTTTTATTAATTTTGTAAAATATGCTTTATTAAATAAAGCATATACAATAACATTTTTACTTTTGCTTTTCTCTTTTCTTCACTCAACCTTTCTCTTTATCTTTTCTTCTCTACCTTTCTCATTTTATTACACAGTATGTGGAGTTTTTTTTTCGTATTTCCTTCAACTTACTGAATCTCAAACTAGTTTGCTTCTCTAAAAGATCAATAGGGCTCCCGATAATGATGTTTTTTGTTTTTCTTATAATTTGTTAATAAAAGAAAAACAAGGATAAAGAAAAATATGTTGACGTACATATTAAATAATTTGAAAATAAAAGGGTAAATTTAAAATAAATTTTTTTGTTGATTTATTATGTCAAGTTTTATTTAAATATAATTAATAATATTATTTAATTTTTTATTTTATTTAAATAAATTTATACAATGTGCAAACTCACTAATATGAATAAAAAAATAAACATAGTTTGCTAAAAGAGATGACTTTTAACTTTTATTTTTATATAAGTCATTAATATTAAAAATAAATTACAATTCTTTCTTTAATCTTTAAAATTCTAATCTTTTAAATTTAAGAATGAGTTTAAACTTGTACATTGCGCTTTTTGTTTGAAAGTTAAATTAATTCAGAAATTTTATAAATCTATTTTTTTTAATTAATATATAATAACCAATAATGAAAAAAATGTTGCATGGTGCACATTGATGTCTGTTTTTAACAACTCAAAATGTAAAATATTTTTCTTTACGTATAAAATTATTTTTATATCAACGTTTTTATTATTTGATTTAATATGGAATAATTTAAAATAATTTAAAATAAATTTGATATTTATTTTTATGCATTATTATATATTATATCTTCTTATATATTATGATCAAAATCAAAATGTTTCCATTTAAGAAACAAATTATAACGTTTTATATATTTTAATCTTAATTTCACTAATAAGATATAAAATAAGATCTGTAAATTTAATTAAAATATTATTTGGCAAAGGAATTTTTATTAAAAATAGATTTACAAAATTTTGAAAATGAAAAGTTACATAAATTTTTTTTAAATTTGGCATTTTATACAATTTTGACGGTCTAGTTGAAAACGTTAATGATAAGACTTGTATCAAAATAAGGTAAGTGATCATGTATACTAAAAAAGTAAAGAAAAAAGTAAGTAGAAAAGTAAGAGAAAGGAGGAAGAGGAATAGAAAGAGAGAGAAAGTACTTATTTAATTGTGCAACAGAACAACGCTGCAAACATGGACCGATAAAGAGTTTATTGAGAACGAGAATGAGAAAGAGGTGGAGGAAGAGAATATAATTTCGCGCATAAAGTCGAATAGAACACCAGGATCGATCGTCTTGCATGAAACAACACTAAAGTCATCACCACCGCAACAGCCTCAAATGCCTTTCACCTCAACGATAACGCCTTGGAAAACTAGTCGTAGAACCCCAGCAGGTAGACTCAGACTCAACTTTATTGAAAACATTATCCTACTTTTTACTTTATTCTAAGAAATGTTAATTCTGGCATGTATTATGAAGTAGGCTTTTAAGTAAATATTTTTTATAAATTTTATATTTAAACATACTCAACACCTCTTATAATAATTATTATAGAATTATTTATTTATTATATTATAATTATTTCTGATAGCACTGCCATGATATTTTTTTACAAAAAAGATAAAAAATTTCTTCTAATTTAATTTATGATAAATTAAATTTCTTAGATTTTTAAATTGATTTCATAATTATTTTTATTAATATTTGTGTTAATATAAATTCTTACTAATAATATGATGATTAATTCATAATATATGTCTGACATTGTACAGTCTAATATTTCACATAAGATCAATATTTTAGATTAAAATTATTCTATTTTTGAGAGCAGAAAGTGTTTGTAGATAAAATATTTGCTTTCTAAGTACTTGAGTTCTTTGATAATAATAGTATAATTATATTTTGTATTTGATTTTCTTTGATTATTTGATTATCCATGAAATATTTATTAACCTTGGCTAATATAATATTAGATATTTATTAAATTTAAGTTGTGCTTTTTCTTACATGATAACACATCGATATTATTTTAGGATTATGATTATGTACTAACTAAACTCAATATTTTTTTTTAAAAATTTATAAACCTATTGATTTTGCTATTTTATTTGTAAGTTCAATAATCGAATGAATAATTAAAAATATTTTATGCAAATTTTTTTTTGTATAGATAATTATTACAAATTTATACAAGATTAAAATAATATATCCTATATGTACAATATACTGTAAATATTTAATAAATAATTTATTCATTAAAATAATTAAGTTAAAGTGTCATACATTAAGTACTTAAACACCTTACTAATATTTAACTGTTATATAAAGAAAATTAATGTTTTATAAATATCTATTTTTAATTTAGTAATTATTTTATATTATATAAAATATATTTTTTTTTGTTTAAGTACAAAAATTTATGTATTAATTGCCTTAAAATGACATATTATTAGTAAGAATTTATATTAACACAAATATTAATAAAAATAATTATGAAATCAATTTAAAAATCTAAGAAATTTAATTTATCATAAATTCTATGATTAAGTGAATTCATTTTTAAAATATTTCTTTGTAGAATTATTAAAAAAGAATCAATAATAGGAAATTAATAATGTTATAAAATTGAGTTGTAATTGTAAATCCTAATTTTTAAAATAAAAAAAGATGTATTAGTAAGGGTTTTTTTGCTTCTAGGAAATGATTTGCTGTTATTTTGCCCGGGACGGTTTGCTCGTAAACTCACGTGGAATGAGACCCGGCTTGGTGAAGTAGTAGTTCAAAGTTGTCCGGGTGGTGCTAATGGTTTGGCGCGCTGGCAGTGTGTACGAACCATATTTTCAGGTTTTGAACGAGCTATTTGGCAGCGCGATACTCCTGATCTTAGCGAATGCCGTAGTGTTTGGCTTTCTTCATTAGAGAAGCGTGTACAAGAAGGGGAAGTGATTCTTGGTGTAAGCAGTGATCTTAGCCAAGTAACCAATAACAGCCGTGAACTCTATGGAGGTGATATGCTTATTACTACCAAGATCCTCAAAAACATGGCTGAGCGAATGAATCAAGATATACAGACTTATTTGGATCCGGGACAACGTGAAGTAAGTGTCGCCGAGCTACTGCAAGGTGCAGTTACTACTGGTAGTAACCTCTTAGATAGAGCACAATCTGCTTCTTGGAAGGATCTGAGTCACCGTGAACAAATGGTCGTTGCAACGTCACTTCTTATTGGTCTCGAGGAAAATGCCTTTTTGATGGCAAATCAACTTAATTATGAGAAAAACATCGTGCACGAACGCAGAAACATCTGTAAGTTTTCTCTGATTTATAGCGTATCGTAGAGTTATAATTTTTAAATATTTTTTATAATTTACTTGATTACGTTCAATAAATGAATAATTATTATTTAACTACAAATTATTACATGTCATATAACCTTAATATAAATTGGTGAAAATTATTATTTTCAAATACTATCAGTTTCTAATTTTCAATATAAAAATAATTGCTTAAATAAAAATAAAGAACAAAGAAATCTTATATTTAAAAATTTTTTTTTAAGTAATGACATTATAATTTCCAATTGTAATACAAATTTTACATGTATTATTATTAAAATTCTAGGATTTACAATAATATTATTTTTCAAATAGGTATACCATGTCTATAATGTATGAATTGCACAAAAGTAAATGAATGTTAACATTACTTATAGTTTTTCTATTAAAATTCTATTCTATTCGAACAAATTCGAAATAGACACTAATAAAATTTTACTTGTTTTTAGTAATGGAAGTAAGGGTATTGGATGCGCGTAATCTTAAGAGAGAGCTCGAAGTATTTCCAAGGGAAGCTGGACAACGGCATAGATGGACAAATATGCATGATCGTGTGGAATTAACTAGAGGTGCCCTTTTAAGAAATAATAACACAGGTCGCTTTGTTAGGCTTGTCTTTATGGCTTTCGATAGGCTCGAAGAAATTCTTCAACCTCAGGTAGAGTCTTCGTTTTTCGCTGTGGAGGGAAGCAAATTTTCTTCTTATTCCTCGTCTATAATGCACGACATGAACGTTAGTCGAATACTAAATAGTAAAGTGATTTCGGCATCCCTTGGCAAAGGAAAGCATGTGCAATTAACAGAGCCGGTTATACTTTACTTTCAACACTTGATGTTTAAGAATGTAACAAATCCAAAGTGTGTCTTTTGGGACTATGCAATAAGGTACACATTTTTACACACATATTTCTATATTATTTTTATATTGAATTATATTATGAATATGTTAGTTGCTTTCACCAATAAATATAACACAAACTTATAATTCTGATCAGTTTTGTTAGAATATAAAGCTCTAGATTATAAATTTGGAAAGTTAAATATTTTGCTTTTTTTTGTTTTAACAATTCATTTTACAGATATTTTAAAATAGTATTCTTTTTATTAAAAAATAAAACAATAAAATATTATATTAGATTTAAATAAAAAGTAATAAAATATAAAATAATATTATTTATTATATGGAGTATTAAATTGTTTATTTAATACTATATACAAGTTAGTTTGTTTAATTTTTTTTATTCTAAATAGTTTTATAAGTTCAAATAAAAGCTTAAAACGTTTTAAAATAACAAAAAAATATAACAAAAAGCATTGAAGAACCAAGAAATAGATTTTGTTACATATAAATGAAAATTTAGTTAAATTTAATTATAATTGATTTTATGTAATTATAGTGGATGGTCAGAGGAAGGCTGCATCATTCGTAAAAGCAATGAAACACATACGATATGTGAATGCAATCATCTCACAAACTTTGCTGTTCTTATGGATATTCATGCAGTGAAACTTGATGTACAAGATCAAGTTGCACTTCAAATAATTACCTATATTGGCTGCATTATTTCAATTATCTGCTTAGTACTTGCAATAATCACCTTTCAATTGTTTCGTGGTCTAAAGGTATTAAAAAAGTTGTTTTAAATGTTAAAGTATATTTATTTGGGTTATAAACAATTATGAAAGTTATAAAAAAATTCACCTGTATAAGAAAAATATGCCAAAATTTGTTCTTACGAAGGTATCATAGAAATAAAGAATTTCAAATTATTTTTAAAATCTTTTCAGTCTGATAGAACAACGATTCATAAAAATCTCTGCGTATGTCTGCTCATTGCAGAAGTTCTTTTCATCTGTGGGATTGGGCAAACAAATCATAAAATAGTATGTGGCATCGTTGCTGGACTCTTGCACTTCTTCTTTTTATGCGCATTTGCTTGGATGTTTCTTGAAGGTACGGAATATATATAACATTAATTTTTCATTAAATATAATTTTAAAAGTAGTCGTAATTGATTTAAAATGAATAATTTTCTATTTAATAATTTGAATGTTATAGGAGAGCATAAAGCAATTTTACTATTTTAGGTTTTCAGTTGTATGTCATGCTGATCGAGGTATTTGAGGCTGAAAAATCAAGACTTCGGTGGTATTATCTTGTAGCTTATGGCGTTCCATTACTTGTTGTCGGAATATCTTCTGTGATTGATCCCCTTAGTTATGGCACAGATCGATATTGTTGGCTCCGCGCTGATAATTACTTCATATTCAGCTTCGTTGGTCCTGTCATACTTGTTATATTGGTATTTGTTATGTTGCTATCACATTTAATTCTTGAATCACCTTGGTTCTATAATTATTATATTATTATTATTATTATTATTATATATCGATAAATTTAATTACATAATTTTTCCTATTTAAACATTTTTTTATTTTTTACATCTTATGCATTATAAGATTAATTAAATTAAGTCATTTTTACTTGCCAAAACTATAGGCAAATCTAGTATTCCTGTCTATGGCAATTTATATGATGTGCAGGCATGCTCACACAACCGTGTCTTTGAAAAGTAAAGAACACTCACGGCTAGCAAGTGCAAGGTAAGTACTAGATCATTAAAAAATTTTACTAAATCTCATCATATATATATATATATATATATATATATATAATATAAGTTATTATGACTCATCTCTCAGCGATTAGTTTTAAAAGTATTTGTTTGTCGCTTTGAGTTTTTATGCAAGCTTTATTACTCGCTTTATACACGAATTTCATATTTAATAAAAAAAAAAATTATTTTGTAGTATTATTATATAATTATTTTCAATTCATTTATTTCATTTATTTTTATTTTATTTTATTTAGACAGTATTTGCTTTGAATAAATTCAAATTGTATTCAATTTAAATTTTTCATAAAGTAATGTATAACCCGCATATTAAACTCTTATTATAATATAATATAATATGCTAAAAATAAGATAAAAATTTTAATAAATATATTAAATTTTATTTATTTGAAAATCTTATTGTATAAGATAATATTAATATTTTACAATATTAATAAAGATTGTTTTCTCTAGATACTTAGAATATTTTTAATTTTATATCATTTATTAACGATAACATTAAATTGAACGTATGAATGCGTATAATTTAAACATGCTAATTACCAACAATTATATACGTCTTGTTCATTGGACTAGAATAAAGTATTTTCATTGTTTATCGTAAAATATTAAAAAATAGTAATACAATTATAAAAAGTAAAATAATTTGTTTACAATATCACTTACTACAAATTAAAATAATATTCATGGTGTCGGTAGTGATCTAACTCTTACTGTCTTGTTTCATTTTTGTATTAAAACTTCTACCCACTTCTGTCTACACTGTTCTACATTCTCCTGCATGGTGTGGTTGGTTGGTAGTGGAAAGGAAGAAAATGTTCTTCTCAACAAATTACAATCGCACTTGTAAGATATTTACAATTTATTAATTTACACTGGTTTCATTTTGTTAAATTATTTATTATTTTAATTTATGAATGTCTTTAGCTACGGCATTATGTATTAAAATATTATTGATTTTATTTAAAAAAAATACACAAATAAAATTGTACACTAATTTTAATATAATGTACTATTATATACATTCTGCTAAGATTTTTGTTATTTATATTAATTTATGCAAAATCGTATATTATCTGCTTATATTTATGCTAAAGTTATTAAGTTAGTATTTTTTAATGATGTGTTAGCGATTAGTAGCTTTTACATTATTTTTAAATGTTAAATATTTTATAATTACTTAATTTTTTAAATCAAATTTAAATGATTTATTTCCTTAGATACCAATTAAAAAATTCCTTTTTAACATTCATTTATCCTAATTCATATGCTTTATCTCTAACCTGCTTTCGATCACAATGATACTTTAATACTATAACAATAACTTTGTATTGAGGTCTTAAGTTTTATGGAATTCTTCGACTACGTTATTACATTAATAAAGTTATTCAGTTGCTTGCCATTTAAAGACTTGTTCAATTGTTGCATAGCTAGAAGGATTTATTGAGTATTGTTGATAGATTTTCCCTGATTTTATTCTTCACTGCAAGCATTAATTTCTTAGTTATATATTAATGCACCATAGTTATTAATATTATTTACAATGCTATTAAGTGTTACTTTATAAATTAAATAACAAATAATTGCAATATATAATAACATTGAGGCATGATTTATTTATAATTTAGGTGAGTTTAAAAATTATGTAGCAGATATAAAAACCACACACAACATTAAAAAGAATTATTGATAAAAATAAATTTATATTTTATCGATTTTTAATTTGAAATAATACGAATTTAAATTCAAATAACTGTTAGAGTTTAAATTAATATTATATTTTATTAGGGCCTGGTTAAGGGGAGCAATTATGCTAGTGTTTCTTTTGGGCCTTACTTGGACATTTGGTTTACTATATTTGAATCAAGAATCTGTGGTTATGGCGTACATTTTTACGACATTGAACAGTTTGCAGGGATTATTTATTTTCATATTTCATTGCATTCAAAATGAAAAGGTAAGATACCGTTATATTACTGATTTACTTAAATTCTTGATATATTTATATTAGGTATATATATATACATCAGTATATGAATTATTTTATACAAATCGATGATTAAAGTCTAATTCTATCATATGTAAATCTTTTTAAAGTTAATCAATTTTATAATTATTGAACTATTACTATTTAAATAAAATTGTATAGTTTAATCTATATATTTTATTATAATTTTTAAATTTTATAACATGTTTTAAGTAAATTAAAAGATGAATAATATTCTCTAAAGAAAGTAATTAAATTAATAGGATGATGGGGTAAACAATATCTACATGGGGTGATTCACAGGTTCGTAAAGAATATCGCAAGTTTGTTCGACAACATTCTTGGCTGCCTAAGTGTTTGAGATGTTCAAAAGAATCGACTTCTGGAATATCCAATACATCAGTTGCTGGTTCTGCAACCAACGCAGGCAAGGATTTTGCTTCACACAATACCTCATCAAATCCCTCAGCCCTGACAACGAACAGCTCTGGATTATCATCACACATCAATAGTAATGTGGGTACCGGGGCAACGTTGCAGCCGAAAAATCAGAATCTTTGCAACATCGCAACCTCTAACAATACGAATCTTTCGATAAACATGAATCTCAACAATTTATCGATAAGAACACAGCCTCATCCTCTTGGGGTTCATCAGATGCGTTCCATGGCACCTAGCAACCACAATAGGCATCCTCCTAATCAACAAGGTATCCAAACGCCGCTTATACACCAAACCATTCGAAAAAACTCGTTTTGTAAATATAATTTGATCTTATTTTTATTTTTATTTTAATTTTTTAAATAGTGAAATTAATTTTTTTATAGTAAACTTCAAATATTTTATTATAAAATATTATTATAAGATTCTATAAAATATTCAACGTTTTTCTAGTCATTTCTTGTAAGATAGAATATATACTCAATTCGCTATTGCATTATTATAATCGCTAAAATTATAGATTCAACAAGCTCATTGATTCAAATTTATAAAATTTCAGTTTGTAATACATCCTAAATAAACAAAAATAATAATAAACACAAACAAAATAAAATAAAAAAGGTATTTTTGGACGTTTAAAAATATTTTTACTATAATAAATTAATTTCTGTAAGTGTTAATACATTTGAAATTTAATATGCAAATAGTTTTGTTGCATTCAATTTGTATAATAAACTTCTGAGTCGTAAAACTATTAATTTTGGGTTTTTTTATTTATTTGGAATTTGATCGACTTTCTTTTATTCAAAAACTGTTTGATATTATATTTGATTTAATAATATTTTATTTAATTTGAGAAAATTATATTTTTTATTATTGGTACGAATATTATTCAGTTTATTTAATCATAATTGATTATAAATGAATTTGTTAATATGAAATCCTTAAATTATTGATACTACTTATTAAGCATCCCTTTTTGTTTATATAAATGAACTAATATTTATTATTAATCAATTTAAATTTCTAAAATGCTCAATATTTATACTTTTATACTTTCTCTTTCATATTTTATATAAGTAAGTTTTAAGAAAATTATAAAATTAAAAAAAAATTTAATCTACTAATTTACCATTTGCCAGTCTCAATAATGATTTTTCTTATATCCTTAATTAATTTTGTTATATATTTCTATTTGAAAACGAAAAAATTATATGCACGATATTTATAAAAGAATATTTATACTTCAATTAAGCTGTAAATATTATTAATATTTATTATAGTTATTACTTTATGTACAGATAGATTAATTTATTGATTTAATTTTTTAATAAACGGATCAATTCATATTAAATATATTTATTTTTCTCAAGTAGAATAAAATTAATTATTTACCTTTTCCAATCCTAACTATTGTAATATGCATGTCCTAAAGCAATGCAAACAGAAACATTCATATATTACCTACTTAATGTTTTAATTCACGAGCTTTTTAAATATCACTTAAGATATACATATGTAGATATACATATAAATATGTAGGCACATGATTTCTACAATTATGTAAATATCATACGATAAAAATGTATTTTTAGTTTTACTAACAGGTGAAATATCTTTATGTTGCTTTTTTACTAGCAGGGTTTGGTGTTAGGCGAATAATGGCTACTTTGTTCTCATTCATTACTTTATATTTATGCAAAATGCTAATTTGGATTTCCTTTTTAAATATTTGAACGTTAAATAATTATATTATTTATTTGGAAGATTCGTAATGGTTTATGAGGAAGCAATATTTGTATTCTAGAGATGTACAATTATTCTTATCGTCACGATAAATTATAATTGTAATAATAATAAATATTTTAATTACTTAAATTTATAATTATCATATGACAATGAATTGTCCATCTCTAATAAATACTATTTTAAAATGTGTAAAAATCCACAGTGTAGTAATAACACACCTAATATTTTCAATATTTTTTTTACTTAATATCTTTAATCTAAACGGTTAATATAACTTATCCGTTCCAGTATATTCAATTGCTGTGTTTTATTTTCCCGTATTTTCATCCAAATATTATGAATTTTACTAAATATAAAATCATACATTTAAGGGAAAATGAATTTTATAAATAGATTACAACAATTAAAACTTGAGAAGTGGCTTTATATATCAAAAAAAAAAAAAAAAAAATTTAAAATCAAATAAAAAATTATGTAAAAAATAATGTGTGGATTTGTTAAATTTAAAAAATTTCTAAAAACTTTTCTGTTAAATAAGAATACTGAATATAAAACAAAAACGTGTTGCCAAACTTAAAAACAAAATAAATGAATAATACAAGTCCTATAGAAAGAAATTTAATTGTATGAAATTAATTTATTTTTTCTTTATTTTTTTGTTTTATTATTGTTATGTTTTGCATATTATTTTTAGTAAAAAAAACGAACCAAAAAAGATAAACTGCACTTTAAATATTCAAAAATTATAAATATATTCTCTTCGAAGAAACATTTTAAGAGATAACTAAGATATACTAAAGTAAAAAGTTTAAACATATAATTTATCTCTTTCCCTCTCGTCTTTATCTTTCATACAGACACATACGCTCGTTTATGTGTTTTATTAAAAGTTGTTTCTTTCATGAAAGCGATTGGTATATGATAGCCGTGGAAGGTTAAATCGATCATTTACAAGTCTTCTAATTAATTACCTTTTGAGTTCATTGTTTATTTATCACTGTGTTTGTGCACTAAATTTTCAATTATTTCGATTAAAGTATATCGATTTTAATTAAAATTTGTCTCCATCTCCAAGCAATACATTATCGCTATCGGAAAGTATTTCTTACTCTTCTTTTTTCCCTTCCCCTTATAGCTGATAACTATATTGTAAATTATTCAACTTAACCATTATTATACCATTATATTTTACCTAGTAAATATTAAGACACGTTAAGCTATTTTATATTTTTATTATTATAATTTTATTTGAATATATTTTACATGAAATGATAATGTACAATATTAAGATATTTAAGACGTGATATGAGCACTAGCAATTTTACCATTACACATTGTTAATGTTTGTTTGACGTACAATGCTTTTATTACTTATTCATAATTTCAGTATTTGAAATAGTGAACTATAAACATTAAAGAGATAAACTCATGCACTTCAATAACATTTTCGCTATATAATAGATAGTCTTGTTATATTTTACATTATTTGAAAGCATCGAAAAATAGACATAAATTATACTTTTGATTTTTGTGATACTATTGATAAATAAATAGTGTTAATCGTATTAAATCATTATATTTCATTTATTCAAACAAATCTTTATTATATTTAATTTTAACATGAAGTTATATTTTAAAATATCTGTTCAGAAAATATAAAATTATAAAAAATATAAAATTCCATCAATATTAATAAATTTTTCTAATTTAATTTTAATTAAAAATACTATTTAATTATTTTAATAAATCTCGTTAATGATATAAGTAAATTGCTTTCTATTAAATATTACATTTTAATATTAATACTAAAATAAAACTACATTTAATATATACAAAAATACAAAAATGATGTTTTTAAAAATTAAACAATTCAAGTTAATTACTGGTTTTATACACTTCAAATAATTTATGAATTTTATATTTGTTTCTTGAAATTTATTGGAAGAACATTTTGTTTATAATATTATTTATTTCTATAATTTATCATTTTTATTTGAATCCCTATTTTATATTAAAAATATATTTTAATTAATTTATAAAGATTAAAATCAAATAAAGTTTTTTTATTTTTATCTCAGATTTTGTACTACACTTATCCTAGTTTTTATTGATAATAGTTATATGTATAAATAAAGCATATGATTATTAGATTCCGTATATTATATATTTTACGTAAAATGATGTCAATCGCATGAAATCCTACCAACAATTGTTCTAGAAAAAAGTAGACAGTTATATGGTATTATATATCTTTGCAGATATGAGATAAATAAAAAAAACTACCCAACTTTCTAATTTCCTAGAAGATAGTGCTACTTTTATTAACAGTAGTAAATTATTTTACAAAATATATTTTTTCATAAGTTAAAGTCATTTTAAATAATCCTTTCATATTTGAAGTATTTCTAAAGTAATATTTTTATTTAAATCTTTAAATCTTATGTCAAAATTAAAAAATTTTATAGCATGAACAAAATTGATTGATATACTTTTAAAGTACTTTTCGAAATTATTACAAATAAATTAATCTATTTATTTATAGATAATGAATCTTGTATATAAATGTATTTTTCATTTTTTAAATATAATTATGTACAACTTTAGATTTGTACGAGTAACTTTGTTTAAATAAAATTTTATCTATTTTATTAATTTTATTATGTAGATTTTATAAATAGTTTCAATATAGTAATGATGATATAGATGTATGTGCAATTAATACCTATATATGTTAAACATAGATAGATGAATAGATAATTGCAGTAATTGGTGTAATCTGGTTTACATTGATCGCGTTGGTGATAGCGAAAAATTCAGCATTCGTACAGTCTCTACAGCAATACGAAATCAACATGAGTTCAAGTCTGTTCATACCTTTGCAATTATCATCAATAATTATACCAACAATATGTTTTTAGTCTGACTTTTTCGGTTCTAATATTTTTAAATTTTTTTCTATGAAAGGTACTAATTCGAGCTCTAATTTGAGTTTTACGTACGTTTTTCTTTTCTATTCGTAAAACAGTATAAAATTATAGATTTTCCAGAACATAATAAAATGAATTTCACCTATACAAGTGAGTGATTTTCTATAAAAATAAGTTTAAAATCACATTTTCAATTTCTTTCAATATATATATTTACAAATTTTACTTCATTTATTTATTTTTTATCTTTATTTTGACGTCCAACCTGACTCATACTACTTCAAATTCATATATTATCTGCTGACTTTTTTTATTTCAATATTATATGTTATGAAAATACTTGTGTTTTATTATCTATAAATAAAAAACACTTTTATATACGTCAAATTTGGTTTATTAAAAATATTTAATTTCATTCGTGTACTTGACATCGTAATTCCATTATGAAAGTGAATTTTATCTTTTTTTTAATACACGAAGATAATTATTTTAAATTTAATAAGTTTGAATTTTTCATAGTAAAATCATGAAAAATCTTATTTTTTATGAAATTTCATAATTCAAACATTTTGTTACTACAAAATATTAAAATACAGTCTTTTAAAATAAATAAATGTCCTTTTTATATGGGTTATCATAAATTTATCGTTACCTTATATTATGTAATAAATAAAATTTTCAAGTAAAAATATTCCGTAATATAAAATTCTTTTTCTTTTTTTCTACTTTTATATATATGTTTATGTCGTGCATAATTTGTTGATAAAGTTTAGAATAGTGATACGTTTTTTTATTAAATATTAACAAAATCAATTATATGCACAAATTACTTAACGAGCACATGATTTTATTGTCTTGATTTTTTTAATGCGTTGAAACGTGGATGGTATACAATTTAAAGTCATACAGAAAGCAAGTAAAAATAAATATGCCTAAGATATATGTGTTTTATACTGTTAAGAGCATTGATTATTTTATTGACTTTGCAAAGTTAACCTATTACTCATTTTATCTTATTTGCCCACAGAACATTTCTTTTAAATCTCACTCTCGCGATTCTGGACAAGGTGGATCCGAACAAGAAGATAGCCCACGTGTGTTAGGACATGTGAGCGGATATAGTTACGGAGCTCATAACGCGATGACACTGCAAGGATATTCGCTGCGTACACGTGAACGAAGACTCCTTGGTGAATTGGAGGTTGGTTTGCGCGCCACCACTGGTCGACGTGCTAATTCCCCATACAATCACACCTATACAGAGATCCGAGAAGCACGACACCAGTATCTGCAATGTCATGATTACGGTTTTGGGGTCGGACAATTAGCGCAAGATGATCCTGTATATGAGGAAATTGAGCGCGCCGGTACTCAAACTTCCGATATGTCTGATGAAGATTGTCGACGACAAAGTGATATGTCACGTCAGTCATCACGTAGCTACGGAGATCATCGACCTCTCATACCCTACTCTTCTGTCACCAATCGTGGCCTCGACGCTAGTTGGATGATTGAAAGTCACAAACGTCATCAACACTTGCGGTCGCTTGAACTTACAGATCATCAACACCAAGAACATCATCAACAACTGAGGCCGCAAGACCATACACGAACCATTGCCGTACTCGATGGTCATACAGTCGTGTGTCATCTTCAGCCTCAAGCTGAATTGTTTACACCCCGAGGTTCAGCACTACCATCTTACAGCGAGTGCTAGATTTTTGGGTGGTTACTGTGATCAGCCATCTATTAGATTATTGTTAGCTTAAACAGGTACCCTTTTCTAACAATACTTTCTATTCGTTCTTTTCATAATATTTTTACAATGTACATGTAAATTAGTGAATCCGGCTTTATTAATAGTGGTCCCCACCTCACTTTTATGAATACCACTGTTTTAAAATCTAAATTTTGGATGATATTAAATTCAATGTAATTTTTATAAATATGTAATAAGCATTTATGTGCCAGAACATGCGTTCATGCTAATGTGCAACACATACAAATAATAAAATTAAAACTTAAAAAATATATTTATAAATATACATATCAAGTGCATACGTATATTTACACATGCAAAAATAATACGAAAGAGATGAACAAATAGACCAAGCAAAATGGAAGTAAGGGGAAAAATTAGAGAGAAGGAAACGAAACGAGATTAAACGAGACCAGATGAATGGAAACTTAAATATGAAACAGTGTTTCTTTAAACGGTATTAAAATAATATGAAACTTAGTCACTGTTTTTACTGTTTTTTAATAATGGACTAAAAATTATGCGTATTTGTCTTTTGATCGCGTTTGATATAATTCGTAAGATGAAAAAAACTCGCGCGCTATTTATTTTTTTAGCACTCTTAAGCATATTTAAGATATCATAGAGAAAATACAATTTTTAAGGGTGGTTTGGTGTAAGTAGAACTATGTAAATTGTGATTACTGGAGTAGTATACTCTTTTATCTGCATGACCAAGTCGTATAAAAAGCCAAATGCCTTTTGCGTCATGCAGTCACCTTATAGAAGTCTTTCATTTGTCAGTGTTGTACAAATTGACCAATTTTCTTATTGAAAATTATTTCTCAGAAGGTATTTTATAGTTGTAAATTAATTTTTAATACGAATCTAAAAGTGGTAAAATGGGCATATAATCAGTTTTCAAGGATATAACGCGTTTGCATTAGACAGTAAACTGCTATGTTAAATGTATACATATTTTCTCATATTACCACCCTAAAATTCTATTTACTGTGGTATCACAGCTCATAATTTTTTTATTAAAAATAGTAGATATAAATTGTTATAAACGATAATTTATAATTATATGAAGGATTTACCATTGAATATATGTAATATCTTTGCATTCCATCCATTTAAAATTTTGAGTGTATGCGGCAATCAGAAAGAAGAGCAATTGAGACTAGTAACATAATATTAAAAATTTTGTTCCTGCAAAATGAATAATTCTAAGAAAGTTTGTAAGTGTATCTTTTGAAAAACATGATGAGAGCTATAATGATCGTTGTGGATAAATTAATTTTAAGTATAGGATCATAGATGGAAATATCTTCGCAAAATATGTAAATAGTGTATATACAGCATTGTACATGTTGAGAACTTGTAATGTTTAAACGTGATTAACGAAAATTACGTAAAATGTAATGTAAAATAATTGACAAGTAGCATAATACTAGAAATTAGAAACAATGAATAATTAATGCTAGATAAAATACAATTTTGTTTAAGTATTGCATATAATAAACATGTAAATAAGTTGAATAAAATAAGGTATAAGGTCCTAAATGACTTAGCTAATCGTTTACAAAATTTAATTAAAATAAAATTATAATGAAAACAGTCAAACTGCCTTGTGTGAAATTTGATAAGTGGTATGTAAATTAAGAAAAAAATTTTAAACTAGTGGTATATAATTACAATTAACCAATAGATAAAAAGCATTTATTTATTTATATTTTTTTATTAATAGTTAATTCAGTATAAATTATTATTCGAAAATTATTTATACTTGATAAAATATTTTATATATTCTATTATTAATGCACTGAATTATACTTGTAAGATAAAATTATACTTTTAGATGTTATTAGATGAATTTAATTAATATTTAATTTATATCCATTATAATTAATTAAGTAAATATGTCAAAATTAAGAATATTAAAAACAAAAACAGCAGTAAATTAGTTTTTGACCAATAGAGTTTTATTTAGCAATTTTATGATTGTAAGACTATTTGGTGATTCATGAGTATAAATAAATGTGTACCAATACATATATATTTCATTCGCTTAATTTTGTATCTATTAATATTGATTTAAATCTATACTATAAATTAAAATAATAAATTGATCATTTACTTGAACAAGTATTATTTAGACAATACAACTTTAATCTTAGGTACAATATTTGTTTTATAATAAAATTAAAAAATAGATTAAGATAATGCATAATAGATACTTATAATTAATGAAATAATTATAAATGTTATTTAAAATAGTTATTCATTTATATAAGTATTATCAAAAATAATTTTTATGCATTCATATAAGCATTTTATAAATCTTGTTTATATCATGAATAAATATTTACCATTAAATTTTTAAAAAGTTTATGTATGTAAAACTTATCTTATGTAAAACTAATCTTTTTAAAAAAGGTATATATAAATTATTTCTAGAAAATAGTTATATTAACCATTTAACTTAGTTTTTTAATACTCATTCATATACTATATTCTTCATATAGTTTTAAAGTAAGTATATTAAAATTATAATGAAGTTTTCAAAATATCGGGAAGATGACTTTTTCAAAAAAGGAAAGATGTATATTAGTATTTTACTTGATTTTCAAAGTAAAGGGTACTTACTACAATAATAATATTGATGGTAATAAATATGTTAATGTTTTAAATATTTTATTTAAATACAATGCACTTCAATATTTAGTTTTTAAAATTTATTTAAAAATTTATATTTATGGAAAAATTAATAGAAAGCCTAAAACAGTTGGAATAATAAAATTTAAAAATTATAAAAATATTTTAAATAAAAGAAATTTAAATTAATATTTTTACATTTTTAATTTTATTACATATTTAAATATAAATAATTGATTCAAGTTATTAATCTTGCAATGCTAAAGGTAAATAAGAGTAAAAATTGTATAAATCGTTTAAACATTAATATAAATTATTAATTTTTGCGAGGAGAAATATTCCACTTATCGTCGGAAAAATTTACTGGTGTCCTGAAAGCCTAATGATTTATAGTACCCCATAAAACTATCTTATTGCTACATCTCAAGGAAAGTATGGACGTATGCTTTCATAGAGGTGGAAATGACTTGGTTTTTAAAACAGACCACGATAACATAAAGAGAAAACGGTAAGTAGAACATATGAAGAAAGAAGAAAAAGGAAAGGTAGTTAAAAAATATTTCTTATTAATGACTTGCAAAATTAAAGTCTAAAATTGCCTGCTTCGTTTGTTTCACACATTCCTGTACACTTCAAAAGTAAACAAATATTTTTAATACTTTGAAAAATACATTTTTTTTTTACTAATGATCATTTATATGATTTTTTTTTTTTAATAATCATTTATGTGATTTATTTTTTTTTAATAATGATCATTTGTATATTTATATGTGTTTGGGATTACTACCAGTATTTAATTTTTCTCCTCAGTTTGAGTGAGGAGAGGCAGATAGTGGATAGAAGTAGGTTCCCAGAAAAGAGTCTTTGAACTATATTTAATGTAAT
>JAPYYT010001172.1:0-30748 GCA_030522565.1 Ceratosolen corneri
CTTCCCACACTGGACGGAGCTCCCAGGTGGAGCGCAGAAGAGAACCACGCAAAAGAGGCAAGTAGCAACACGGTTTCACGTCCTCGCGTGCTACATGTATGATTGAGCCCATCGCCGAACCCGGTGGCCAAAACCCCATATAAGACCACGCGGTGCATCGTATACGCGTAATTCATCATTATTGCTAAACCAGTGCCGGTATTCTATTTCGGATAACATATAAACAGTTGAACTCACGCACCAGTAAAGATAATAAATCCACTCGCGAGCAAGTGCAACAGTGCGGGACTATATTGTAACATAAAATCACGCGTAACGTGTAAGCGCGGCAATAAAACAGCGCATAAACAATACGCGCTTTGCGTCTTGTGAAGGTGCGGCTCTTCGCATTGTTATATAGACAAGATTATGATATACGGTTACTCTTACTGTTATTAGATCAATAAAGACAATTTTGGATTGGCATTACAAATGCCCATTTCGCCTACGATATTTTAACCCTGCTGTCTCAACCCTTTCACTATCTGCTTCTCCCTCACACCACCACTGGGGAGAATTCACACTCGGGTTCGAGCCCGAACAATAATTAATATAAAATATTATATTCGTATGTGTGCTCTGATCAATGAACTATACATAATTTTAATAATTTATTACTCAATCTGATGACAAAATATATTTATTTAAATATTTATTATTTTAATAATTAGAAATAAATTAACTAATTCTTAATACAAAAATACTGCATTTTATTTTATACAATTACTATTATTCTGACATAAGTAGAATTATATAAATAATAATTTAAATTTAATTGTTTTATAAAGATTATAAAATAGTAAATTGTTGTATATTTATTGAATAAATTTACCAATTTACTAATCATTTACTAATCTTTATCGATAAAATCTCGATAAAAATTTACTAATCATCCTTGAAGCTCATTATTTGAAGTGTAAATAACTCAATTTTAAAGCATCTTAAAAACATTGAAAGAATATTTCGAGACTTTTTTCGAGAATATTTCATTTCGAGAATATTTCAAGATACTTTCCCATATTTTTCAATGCTCTCCAAAACTTTTGTAACATAATTCATCCAAATTGGACTATTTTGATTTGACCAATTAATATTTCTAGCATTATCCCCATCAGTAGCTATGTTTGTAGGGAAATTAATTCTGTGTCTAGCAATACTTTTCAGTACTAAAGCAGCAACATAAATAATGAAATATATACTGAAGTATAGTGGAATATACCACAACTTCTTTCCAATATAATAATAAGAATAAGGTCTTTTATTGACACGTTGGTCCATTATTTCCGGCTCTTGGGTGCTCGAAACTGGATGATTTTGTTCATGATTAAAGTAATGGTCATCGGAAATATGATCGTAGACAACTTGATCGTCGTACGGGTGTTCAACGTAAGATGGGATATCTTCATAAGGATGATCGTACTGTTCAAGAAATTTAACAGATTTTGGTGGATGGTGAAAATCGACATTTGGTAGCTTATCGTATTCTAATTGTTCAGTTGAGGGATTATTACTTGATCCAGAAAAATATGTATCTAAAAACTGAATTATTGAATAAATCATTACAAAAATGTTAATGTAACATGCATTTTATAATACATCAAGTATATAATGTTAAACAATTTGCATTTAAGAAAATAATAATAAAATAATAATAATAATAATAATAATAATAATAATAATATATACAAAAATATTAATATATTTTACTTCATTTATAATAATGTTTACTACGAAAATAATATATAATAATTTATTAAAATTTTTTTAATCTGGAAATTAATAAATGCAATTGCATTGCTTAATATATATCAATGTGCCATTATTTTTATATATTTAATATTAAAAAATTTTCATATTACGCTAATTTTAATAATCAATAGTAAAAATTAATATTTTGTATGTATATATATATATATATATATATATATATATATATATATATATATATATGAATGATCATACATATTTTTATTTAACATTACCTTAATTAATAAATGATCATTGTCATTTAAATGTAGATTTAATATTATTATTATTATTATTATTATTATTATTATTATCCTTATTATTATTATTCACTCAAAAAAAAGAAAAAACCCACTAAATTTACTATGTTAAAATACCTTTGGCGGTGAATGTATCGGAAACGAATTAATGGGTCCTGACGGTTTGTTTGCCACAAGCTTGAGCTTAGTATTGATATTTGATGGATAATCGTACGTCATAGAAACAAGGGGTTTTTGATAAATAATATTATCATTAGAAGAGGTATTGATCAACTCTGAGATTGCACTTTGTTGTTGTCTTAAACTATTTGAGTGAGATAACGCATGTTCGAAACTCGCCGGGGGGTGAAATCTCTTCTGAGGTCTGTTCCTGCCTTCTAGGCCATCCAGCTTTGCTAATAGATCATCATCTATCGTTGAATACCTGACAATATGTCAAAGTAAAAGTAGATAATTTGACGAATGATATTTTATAAATTTGCTGCATTTGCATCATAAATATAAATTACGTTTCGATGAAATAATTTAGTTACCATGATCAATGTTCATGACTATTATATGCATACGGAGGACGAATTCTTTTTAAAGAATCTCCTTTTATTAAAAATATTGAAAATAACCAAGAACATTTAATTTACATAATTCATTTGCTGAAATTAAGTGGCATGTGCTTAAAGTCTGCATGCATTAATTTTGACTACTTTATAAGCGATTGTATATTATGGAGTATATTATTATGTCATATATTTATAGCTGTACGACAGTAGTTCTAATTAAAATTTTTAAGCAAGGCCTCCAATTGAATGTACCAAATTTTTAATAAACAACTGACATCCGAAGGAAGTGATGTCAACGAATATGACATTTGGCAATTTATCTAACGAATGACAATTTTCTAAACTCACTTGGACGTCGATGGATGATTGATAACTTCTCCTGATTTGAGATCGACGCTTGCTGGTGCATCAGCATAAACAGGCGATACGGTGAAAACAATATCTTCTATGCTTTCTCTTGCTTGGCCGTTTTTCGACACCCTAGAATAAGCTGCCACGGGCTCCGACATAAAAAGTCCACCGTAAACGAACACTATCGCAAGTACTTTTCTCATTTCGTTATTTTAGCAGAATTGTTCAGCGATTAAAACTAAGTATGATTGGCTAGGCTTTTATCATTCTAGGTTCTCCGCCTAAGACTGTGCTTCAAAGGAATATCGACATAAAATTATGACGATCCTTTTGTCTTGACTTGTGCGAGTAGGTCAGGGGCGAAATGGCCGATGTTTGAGATGGTAGGCTTACCTATATAGACTCGTTTAACTGTAACTTACACGGTTGTTACGATGCCTTGATAATTAGCACAGTAAACTGTAACGGAGTATCCCGAAGGTATGGGCATTCGTGGTGTTAAAGTTTAACGACACCAACACTTGGAAATAAACTATCAGTATCTGTAATATCTGTAATCTTTTTCATGCAATTTTAAATTGCATTTTGGATTTCCTAGATTTTCTAGACAATAGCAGCTTTTAATAAGATAAGCTTTCGCGACCATTATAAGTTAAAAAATTCCATAACATACAAGTTTAAACTTATACGCAATAACTAAATTATTTTTTTACAAATAATTTATTATTAAAAATTATATATATATATATATATTTATTTTGATTTTATGAGAAAAATTATTTACTCACAATAAAAACACAAATGAAACATAATCAATTATATAGTAACAAATTATTATTAACTTCTATAAAAATAGTATTATTTGACAAATACAGAATTTTATGTTGTAATTTTGTAATTTCTTGCTAAGGCCTTAGACATTAGAAATTATATTTAATTAATATAAAAAAAATATAAGCGTTATATTATATAAAAATGTAAAGTATAAAAAATATAAAAAGTATAAAAAGAAAATATAAAATGTAAAAAAATGCATTAAGTAATGATTCTGCGTTGAATAAATATTTTCTTTCTTCTTTGAGAATTTCTATTTCTTTTAAAATACATTAATCTTCATATTGTAGAATAATCTATTCTTATCTATAAAAGATAAGTCGCATTGCTCGTATTTAGTTATACAGTTTACATCCATCCATATTTAAATATTATAAAGTTTTCAACTCATATTTATATTTAACAATAATTAAAATATTTGACAGCGGATTTTAGATTTCAAAATACTAAAAAACAATATTTATAAAGCAAGACAAAATAATCTAGTAGCAGGCTTAAAGTTAATTATAAAAGAACAATAGAAGATTTCTAACGGAGAGTTGAAAATTAAAATCGGAAATTAATATTTTATTGAATTGTTATAATTAAAAAAAAAGTTTATTCTATTTTAATAAATGTTCATAATCATAAATTATAATTATAAAGTGCAATTGTTTCGTATGTATGAAATGTTTAAAATATATTTATTTCTAATAGGGAATAAAAGTAACTGTTGCTTAAATATTTTAAAATAATTATTTCATATAATTTTTAATTCCTAAAGTGAACTTGTAAATTTAAGTAAAAAACATATATAATATTTTTCAATTTTTTTAAGAAAAAATTGAATGTATATTAATAATTTTTTAATAATATATCTTAAATGTTACTTTAATGACTGATGTTCAATTTGTAAATTACATATAAACATTTAACATTTATTCGTGCTTTATTTAGCAACAGTTACAACAAATAATATGAAACATTTGCTTAATCTTTTTCAACGTATATATATATATATATATATATATATATATATATATATATATCTAATAGATTCATCTAGAAACAGTATTAATAAGTTTAAAAAATTTATTTTAAAGCAATTAAATTATGTTTATTTTAAAAATATATAAAATATTTCGAATAAAATTTAAGCTATATCACAAAAAAAAACTGAAAAATAAACTTTGGTCAAACTGCGATAATAGAGAAAGCACAACCATGATATTTATTTAAATTTATATTTATATCGTCTAAAAGAAACAATATAACATTGACATAAATTATAGAAATAGTTTTGCTCTTAAAATTGAAATAATAATATTCAATTAAATTTTTGTAAACATTTATTAACTAAATCAAAAGTGGTGATAGAACTGTTCTTTTAAATACATTATTCAATAATACAGTTAATAAAAAAATAATATTTATACATATAATAATCAATAGGGTTTTATGATTTTTCAAGTAATATTATAAATTTTAGTAATTTAACGTCTTTAAATTGTACATATTAGAATATAATGGGAAAATAACAGTAATTAATGTTATTATGTATTAAAGTAGTATAAAATTTATATATATAAAATTTATAAAATATTATTCGTATTAAAGTAGTGTAAAATCCTCTTAATTGATAATATACTGGAAGACAGTGCTTCTCTATTATTTATTTCACCTACTAATAATTATTTTCAAATTCGGACATAGCAAGCTAAATCAAATTTTATGTTGCATTGAGTTTAAATTTAATTTTAATCAAGAAAAATAAATAGTGCGCATCTTTGATGTATGCGCAATTATGATATAAAGTAATT
This sequence comes from Ceratosolen corneri, assembly GCA_030522565.1. Lineage (NCBI taxonomy): Eukaryota > Metazoa > Arthropoda > Insecta > Hymenoptera > Agaonidae > Ceratosolen > Ceratosolen corneri. The sequence goes on from JAPYYT010001172.1 coordinate 5,587, forward strand.
TTACGAACAATGAAATGCTCATTAAAATTTAATTAAAAATTATTATTAATATGTTAAATTAATAAATTATATTATTAAATTATTATTATTAATATAATAAAATTGCTATTAACATTAATAATATAATACTAATTAAAATTATTAAAATTCATTAAAATCCACTCAATTACATATAAAAATAATTATGCACTTTAATATTTAAATGAAAAAAATATATTAACGAATACATAAAAGTAGTTGATATATTTATCATACGATACATATTATTGCATTATGATTTTAATTTCATTTTGAAACACAACTTGTAAAACTTACAATAATTACAAAATTATTTCAATTTTATTATTGTGCACAAATGGAAAGGTGCTTTAATTTTAATCATTAAATAATATATCGCTTTATTATTGGTATTTGAATTTGAATATCTTTTATTACGTCACGTTGAAATTCCGTGCAATTGCCAAAGCCAATAAGGTTCAACTGCGTGTTTAAGCCTGTGAGAATTACTTTCACTGTTCTAACCTCGCAAAACACAATTTGATAATTTAAGTTGATAGTTAATACAGCTAGTTATTAATGTTATTATTGGTAATTAGTAGCTAGCGTCTATCTTTATAATGTGATTTTATGCTTATTATGTGTTTATTTCCTAATTGAAAATTAAGGTTTAGTGAATATTAATACAATGGCTAATCCGCTGATAAATGCACCAGTTTCTGAAATATTAAAAAATGCCAGTACATTTGAAGATGAGCCAAGAAAAAAGAGCCGAGAGGACTGGCGTAAGGCAAAAGAACTTGAAGAGGCTAGAAAAGCTGGTACTGCACCAGCGGCTGTCGATGAAGAGGGAAAAGACATTAATCCTCACATTCCTCAATATATTAGCGCAACACCCTGGTACTTTGGAGCACATGTAAGTAATTTGTTATTATATGTAAAGTAATATAGTATTAAGCAGTCAATGCTAATTAGAATATCATAAAAATGAAAATATAAATAATTAGCTTAATCTTAATAACTTCATTTATATAAAAATTATAAATTTGAATAGCTTTGTTTATGATCATTAACTTGTAGTTTAGATATATTGTTGCGTCTGTAATATGTGAGAAATATTGGTAAACACATTTATTTTTAATAAAAATATAATATAATAAAGATGGACGTGCTGCGAATTCACTAGTAAATTAATATTTGTGAGTTAGAAGGAAATTTAGATCAAAATTGGTTTACTTTAAATATATTGTTTGTTATAATTCATATGAATTTTAAACACTGACTTTTTTCAAAAGGGACCAACACTTAAACATCAAAGACCTCAACCTGAAAAACAAAAACAGTTTAGTGAAATCGATCAATGGTATAACAGAGGCCAGACAAATAAAGTAGCGACAAAATGGCGCAAAGGAGCTTGTGAAAATTGTGGTGCTATGGGACATCAAAGGAAAGATTGCTTTGAGAGGCCAAGAAAAACATTAGCGAAATACACAAATTGTAATATTGCACCGGATGAATTTGTACAGCCTAATTTATCACTGGATTATGATGGCAAGCGAGATAGGTAAATATATTTTAATTAATGTTGTATTTAATCAATACAGCTCTTATCGATTAATTAGTAAATTTTTGTATTTTTAAATAAGAGCATCGCAAATTTTTATATAATTCATTTGTAATATAGATGGGCTGGTTATGATCCATCAGAACATCGAGCTATCATAGAAGAGTATCAGAAGGTTGAAGAAGCCAAAAAACAATTACGTGCTGAAAAACTAAATGCTAAAGAAGAAGAAGATGAACAAGATTCTGATGCCGATGAAGATAAATATGTAGATGAAGTAGACATGCCTGGAACAAAAGTTGACAGTAAACAACGTATTACTGTTAGAAATTTGAGAATTAGAGAAGATACAGCAAAATATCTTAGAAATTTGGATCCAAATTCTGCATACTATGATCCAAAAACTCGATCAATGAGAGATAATCCATATGCTGGAACTGATAGAGAGTAAGTATTTATAATATAAAATTGTATTAATATAACGTTTTCAAACAGCTTACAGGTTACTATTTTATATTTATCTCTAATTTTAATAATCAATTGTAAATACTTTTGAGTTGAAAAACAATATTTATTCAATATTTATAGTTTTGTAAATAAATTAAATAAATAGAATTTAATAGAATAATGATTAATGAACAAAACTTTTAATTTTGTTTTTAGAATTTTATAGTTCAACATTTAAAACGTTATTTAAAAAATTCTGAACTGATTTATTAATGTTTTGTTAATTTTCTGCATGATATTATATAATATTAAATTTGTATTCAATGTAAGTAAAATGAGTATTTATTTATATTTATTTACATCTAATCATTTTTACATACATTTTAACATTTCATTATATGTAATTAGTAATTTTTAATAGATTATTAATAATTAGATAATATTTTAGAATTGCCTATAGAAGAAAGCCATTTGTTTGATACTACTATTTTAAATTCTTCTTTATATAATATTGTTATTAAAAAATACTTTTAACTTAAATATATTTTTATATTTTTTTAATTTAACTTTAAATAAATCTTATAAAAATTACTTAGTTTTGTACATATAACTGATTTAGTATTAAGATTATGTATTTAGACATAAAAATTTTAAACTACGCCATAACAATACTAATGCATTATTACAAGTTTCCTAAATATAATCAAATACAAATGTTTTAGAGTTGACTATAAAGGTGAAAATTCTGCTCGCTTTACTGGAGATACTCGAGAACATGCAAATGCCCAGTTATTTGCCTGGGATGCACATGAGAAAGGGGTTACTGTTCATTTATTAGCAGAGCCTACGAAAGTGGAGCTTTTAAAGCAAGAATTTGATAAAAAACGAGAAGAATTGAAAGACGAAGCTCGTGATACTGTTATTGAAAAGTATGGTGGCAAAGAGCATTTTAATGCCCCACCACCAGCTCTTTTATTAGCACAAACTGAAGAATATGTAGAATATTCACGCACAGGAAATGTAAGTCATTGTAAAACATTATAAAAAGTCATTATAAAACCTTGTATTTGCATTATGAAAATTTATAAAAATAATAAATATTAAAAACTTTTAGATTATAAAAGGTCATGAAAGGCAAATCATTCGATCTAGGTACGAAGAGGATGTATATCTAAACAATCACACATCAGTTTTTGGTTCATATTGGTATGAAGGCCAGTGGGGCTATAAATGCTGTCATTCCTTTTTAAAAAACTCTTACTGCTGTGGTGAAGCTGGAAAACGAGCCATGAGTGAGGCGGAAGAACTCAGTAAAGGAAATGCATATAGTGAAGAACATTATGCAAGAAATCTAGAAATATTTAATAAGGAATCAAATCATAGATCAATAATTGAAAGAATGAATGCATCTACAGCAAGTGTTAAAAGTAATTCTGATAGTGACTCTGTAAATAATTCATCAAGTGATTCATCTGAAGAAGATATAAAATTGGAGACTGACCGTAAATCCAAAAAGGAGAAAAGAAAAAATAAAAAGCAAAAACTAAAAGAAAAGAAAAAGAATCAAAGAAAGTTAAATAAAGAAACTAAAGCAGAAGATAAATTAAAAGAAGCTCTTAGAAAAGAAGAAGAAAATCAAAAAGAAGCAGAAAAGCTATTAAGATTAGATGAAAGGAAACGACCTTATAATAGTATGTACAATGTAAAACAACCCACTGAGGAAGAAAAAGAAGCTTTCCAGATGAAACGTATTAGAGAAGAAGATCCTATGACTCAATTTATGACTAAGTAAATAATAATTTTTTACAAATCAATGTAATGATCATTATTATCTAAAGACAACACTGTAATATATTATAATTAAATAATATTTTAATAATGAATCAAATAGGTTTAAATAATAAAATTAAATTTTGTTAAATAAGCATTGATAGTTAATTGATGTAACACAAAAATTATAAAATTTAAATTAAAAAGTAAATAATTGTTAATTTTATATTAAATTATTTGATATTTGATTTGAAACTAATATTTCATTAAAACTTATATATTATTTTGAGTGTAATATAAAAATATATTTAATTTTATGTAAAGAAACATGACTTTTATTCATTTCTCTTGTGTTTTAATGTATAAATATATTTGTAAACTAATATATTGGTAAAATATAATTCATCTTAAGCTATTTAGTTTTATATTCTTGTTTAAGTTAGAATTTTGAATCTTAATTTTATAATAAATTATATTGTAAAATGTTTTAATATTTAAAATAAAAATTTTGAAACTCCAATTCATTAATTTTAATTATTAAAAATTTTGTTTAATATTATATACCATCTTTATGCATAAGTGTGTGTGTGTGTGTGTAAATATATACATATATAATTCAAAGTAGAAAATGTTAAATTATAAATAAATAAATAAAAATAAATACCATAATTGACAAATGAAATATTTATTAAAATTATGTGAAACAAACTTTATTTCTTACATATTACAACTTGTTTATAAATTTAATATAATTATTACCAATCACGTATTTTCTTTTGACTTGCAAACGTAAGAATTCTTGAAAATTTTTCTTTCTTTTTAATTGACATCTGTTTATGACTAGAAAATGATTTACAATAAACAAACATTCGTCCACGTCTTGTGATTATAGAACAGTCTTTGCAATAACGCTTCAATACACCTTTTTGTTTTATACCACAAGATTGATAAAATTGAGGTGACACTGGTGTAAGCAAATTTATAGGCTTAATAATGTCATTGTTTATACTCGTTGATCTTAAAACATATTTAGTACAAATTTGATGAATTCCTCTTATGTTATCAATTTGCAATTTATTTAATGTTATTAGTTCTTTAAAACAACGACTTATGCTTCCTTGAAAACTTTTAAATATTGCAAAATTCATTTTACTGAAAAAATTTATATTTTCAGTTGAATTTTATAAATTTAAAACTTAATAAATAATACTAACAAAAGTATACATAATGTTAGGATTATAATAGAATATACTATTAAAAATTATATATAATATTATATAATATTTAAAAAATAATTCATAATTATAAATATTTATTCGAAATATAATTAATTTATAATAGTAGAAAAATAGTTGTATAAATAATAAATACTTTGTGTTCTAACCTTAAGTGAAATATTACTTCAAACCAGTTAACACCTAATTATTATAATTATTATTTAAAAACAATTTAAAATGATATTATAATACAACTAATTAATTAAAAGTATTAATCTACAGTCACTAGTAGATTTCAATAGATTTAGAAGTTTTCATCTCTTTTTGTTGTAACAAAAATGACGAAGGAAAGGTTATATTTAATTTTCCATATTTAAAAAGGTTAGATTTTTAAAATACAAATGTGCAGTAGAAAGTTGAAACCCGAAAAGATTACGTCTTCTAGTTATCGATTGTGAATTTAATTTCCTAAGATTTATTAACAAGTAAACTTATCAATTGAAATAAAAGATTTTTTTAAAGACTGTTATTAAAATTTAAAATATGTTACGAAATATTCGAAATTTATTGCAACTAAATGTAAGTTTACTTTTATTTAAAAGCTTTAAAATAATACAAAATGTAAAAACAATGGAATCTATTTATTAAATATAATGTGATTTTTAATATAAAATTGATTTAATATGATTATTATTTACGTATGTTATTTTAAGTTATATTTAGCTATTTTCCTTTATTATTAAATTTGTAAATTTTTTAAAATTACAGTTAGCTATTCTATTATCTGATATTTTTTCAACAGATCTCAATAAAAAAATCCAATTGTAGAGCTCTAAATTTAGTGCCAATAGTAGTTGAACAAACTGGAAGAGGAGAACGATCATATGATATTTATTCTCGATTGCTTAAAGAAAGAATCATATGTTTAATGGGTCCAGTAAGAACCGTTTAATAATTCTTCTAATTTTTAAGCATATACAAAATTAATATTAAATTTCATAAAAATTTATTTTTTAATTTATTGGTAGTTAATTTAATTAATTTTACTCCAAATTAAAATATTGAACATACTGAATTACATAAACACTAATAGAAAACATTTTTATTGATGATTTAAAAAAAATTATATGTAACCTATTTAGTTTTAATATAATGAAATAGTCTGATATAATCCAAAAGTACAATTAAAATATATAATAATCTAATTTGTAGATAACAGATGACATTTCATCATTGGTTGTTGCACAGTTACTTTTTCTTCAATCTGAGAGCAGTAAAAAACCAATTCACTTGTATATAAATTCTCCAGGAGGAGTTGTAACAGCTGGTCTTGGCATTTATGATACAATGCAATATGTTCTTCCACCAGTTGCAACATGGTGTGTTGGCCAGGCATGTTCAATGGCAAGTTTGCTTCTTACAGCTGGTGCACCAGGTATGCGACATGCATTGCCAAATGCTAGAATAATGATTCATCAGCCATCTGGTGGTGTCCATGGTCAAGCAACTGATATTAGAATACAAGCTGATGAAATTCTTAAACTTAAAAGTCAAATAAATATTTTATATGCTAAACATACTGGAAATGAAATTAAAACGATAGGTATATAAATTTTGTACATTTTATTTATTTTTTTATAGTTGGTTTACTACTAATAATTTACTAAGACAAACATCTTCAAACTGAAACTTTTTTTATTACATTTTTATAAAACAGTTTTTAATGCTTTCTTTAGATTCGGTTAATTTTGTTTATTTTGACTTTTGTAATTTTCCAAGGTTGTACAAATTTTGAAAATAATTTATTTTTCCAAGATTATTCTATTCTTCGACATTTGTTTGTCTTTTTATTTAATTTTCTCAGTAATAATATAAATGTCATCTATGTATATTATATTTTATATATTATTGATTTATTACTTTACGTGAAAAAGTTTTAATATTCTACTTGAAATAATTTGTAGAAAATAATATGGAAAGGGACAAGTTTATGAGCCCAATGGAAGCCAAAGAATTTGGAATAATTGATAAGGTTTTAGAGCATCCTTTACAAGAACCAGAGCAAACAAGTTCTAGTTCTGAAAAATCAGCAAGTAATACAATATAAATATAAAGTTAGTAAATGATGGCTGACTATATTAAAGGACATGTAGATAAACATAAGGTTTTTTCATAAAATGTTATGAATTATTTTTATTAATTTTTATTTAATAATAATATATTATTAACATAATTGTATAAAATATATTCTATTTAATTGAAATTTAAAAATATTTATTGACTGTTTTCAAATAATCTAGATTGTAAGACAAAATTGTAAAAAAAAGAGAGAAAACCGCAGTCTTGATAATAGAATTAAGCGTGTACATATTATAATTTTTTGACACTAGTAATACAAATATAAAGCCTTCTATACTAAAATCTAATATAATAAAATAAATGAGAAAACGAATTGATTTTATTTTTGAAAAAACATTGGTTAAACATACATTTATATATACCAAATGCAATTTACTATTTGTAGTTTCACTTATAAATTTAACTTAAAAGTAATTAAACTAATTAACTCATTTTTAACTATAAAATTCTAAATATTAAACGAAGCATTTCAAAGTAAGTGATAAAAAAGAATGTATTGATTATTAATTAACCTTACAATAATAACAATCAGATAATGTAAACAATTTACATAATTTAAAATGCTGATTTAATTGAAAGCACCTCAGGTGATGAGCAATTTTTTTAAGGCAATAAATTTTAAATCGACAGATATTCAATTATGTTGCAATGGTTAATAGTAACAATTTATTTTTTTTATTTTTTTTATAAAAACAAGAGAAAACCTAGTGCAATAGAATAATTCCATATATTTTTATAAAAATAATCTATTCATAATATTGATATTTTTTAATTATAAAAATAGAAACAAACTATTTAATTTTGTATTCTAAATAACAATCGTAAACTTTATTTTCTTTTTAATACATTAAAAAAAAAAAAAAAAATCTCGTAACCTATTAAAATTTAGTACCAAATTATTTTACATTAATTAGCAATAACGTAATAAAATATAATCACTATCTTTTTTAACACAATGTAATGTAAAGTATCAAATGATTTGCTATCTATATTTAAATGTAATATAAATGTAATTAATTTTCAATATTGGGATTTATACGAAATCTTTATAGTTTGGCAGATTAAAATTTCAATTTTGAAGTTTACAAGTTGGCTTGTTAAAAATCATTAATTATTAATGATAAAAACGAGGTAATGCAAACAATTATTAACCAACAGTTGTACGAAATCTCGGTTTTTAAATTAAAAATCAGCTATTTGCCACATAATATCGTCATAATTAATCAATAGCTGGCTAGTTATTTTCTTTTTGAATTTTTAGCAGTCGGGAATAAATATTATATAACAGATTTATATAATCGAAAATCTCAATATCACAAGTCATTTATAAAAAATTTTCTTTCGTATAAATGCATAGTTAAATTATCAGTTCTTTCTAAAATATTGTTGCACAATAAACTAAATCCAAAGATTTATAGTACTGAGATCAAAAAAGAGCCCTGAAACATCGACTTTTCATCTCAATCAGCAAGAAAATCGACATTTCTCGTAGTATCAACCCCCGTAGCCATCTTTAAGCAATGTAAGAAAAGTAAAGCTGAAAAAGTGGAGCTTTCATCCTGCCTCCTCATCACTGTGGGCAAACTTGGGCATGGGCCAGCATCAGTATATCCTTCTTTTCCTTGGGAAAGCGCAGCTCACGTCCAGCCAATCTTGCCGTCTCTAGCTCCCGATCGGCTAAGGCGAGCTCCATGGCGACGACCCCGCCGCCGCTCTCGTGCTCGCGCGCTACCCAATCGAGGGCCATCTGACTGCGCATGTCGTCGTCGAGGGCTCGGTGACTATAATGGGCCACAACTTCTTGACGGCTGCACTGGCGCTCTCGCATGGCTTTCAAGGAGCCGTTCCAGTGCAACAGCTGGAATACTGTCATGAGTTCTTGGAACTCGAGCATCGTGCGGCCGCGATTGCATTCTAACATGAAGCGAAACGCACCAATTCCAGTGTTCGGATCCTCTTTGTCGTCGCCTTTGCCCTAATACATTTATGTAATATGCAATTACATTATCGGTCACGAATGACAAGTCAAATGAAGTCATTTTTCCATAAAAAAAGTAGGAAAAACGAGGGATTCGTGTTGGGTATTTTTCTTAAGAAAGTGGTAAAAAAATTAATTGTACTTACAAAAATCAGTAAACAGAGTTATATTTATATGACGGTTGATGTCTATATTAGAAAATTGAAGAAAATAAAAATAAATTCTCAAGCCTTTAAATTAAAAAATTTTAAATATTTAATTTAACGAGACATTTCAATATTTATGTTGTAACTGATTCTTAAATGTCATGTACAATATAATTTTATATTACTTTCTTCCTAATATTAATTCTGAATTAAATTATAATCATTGTATTACAGTATTATTGCAGTATTATTTAAACAAAATTTTTAAGAATTTTAAAAATTAATACATTGTATATTCTTGTAAAGTACCAACTGATATTATTTGTCTAGTCTATTTAAAAAAAATTAATAAAATAAACAACCTCTTGTCTTAGTAAATAAATTATAAATAACCAAGTTTTAAAAAAAAACTTTAAACTATTTAACTAATTATATTTGACATTAAATTATTTATTCACTTTAAACATCATAACATTATAATTAATATATATATATATATATATATTTAAAAAATATTTGTAAAAACACTTTTATACAACTTATATATTTTTGTGGACTTGTATTTTAAAGAATAATTGAATTCAAAATAGTAATTAAATATTTGAAAAATTTTTAATAAAATAAAATTTACTATTTAAAAATTTTTAAATATACCAACTAACGTTAACATTAAAATAAATCATTTGTAGACAACATACACCAAATTCTCCATAACAATAATGATAATAATAAATTAAATATAATTTAAATATATTAAAATCTACCTGAGATTGATTGTTTATTCCACTGGGGCCAACAGACGGCTTAGAAAAGCTAGCTCTTGCTTCAGCGACAGCTTTTTCTATAAAATCATCAGTAATTTTGCGTGATGGATGTTCATTAAATACTGAATTCATTAAAGCGATTTTTGCTGCAGATCTACGAGCTTCGGCTTTAGTTGGACAATTTTGAAAACTTCCAAAGCATGAACCACCTGGTAAAGTCACATAACAGATATAGGGTGGACTTGCACCTGGTACAGATTCATAAATTACAAGTGCTCCATTTCGTAATTCTGTGCCTCGACTTTGCTTCATCTGCCAAAATTCTTGTAAGGCTTCTACAACGTTAACTAAAAAATAAATATATATTTAGAATGTAATTACTTGATTTTGTTATACAATAACGTATTATTTACCTCTTCCGTAACCTTGAGTGTGTTTAGCAAAACTATTAACAACTGCATCAACTGCTTCTTTAAGCACTTGCTTCGCTCTTGCATCAACCATCCCTCCAGCCACTCCTATATTATCCAATCTTGATTTAGTTTTTACTGGCATTATGCCCTGCATTACCAATAACAGATTACTGACATCGACACTAAAAATATCAAAATATAATTCAGTCAAAAAATTATTGAAATGTGCTATAATAAAATATTTAAAACTTTTTATATATGAATTTATGCATTAATTCAAGGTATAATTTAATGTTATTTATAAATATTTTTCAATCAACCAATATATTATTTCTTTTTAAGTAAGTTTATTAATTTAATAAAGTTTTATTATTAAGTTTTATTAGTTTAATAAAAAAGGTTTAAGTAAAATGGATTTACATTAGAGTTTATTTGCTTTTAAAACAAATATTTATATACTTTATTTACAATTATTTATTATAAATATTATCTTGTCACTAATTTCAAAATTAGAAATGTTTTAATATCTGACTTATAATTTAAGGCAAAAATTCTTTAACAAATGCAATTAGACTTGAATTCACAATATCTTAAAATTAATATTTGTTAAACAATGACTAATGAACTTGATTAATAATTCACATAGACGGAATAATCTAGATTAAATAAATTTATTACACATTTTAAAATTAAATCAATTAGAGTTGTAACAATTACTTAAATTATATAAAATATGAAAATATCAAACAACAAAAAGGTCAATGTATTAAGTATTATGTTTATGAAATTAATATAATTTTATTGTTATTACAACGAAATATCATTTCATTATATCCGCTTTAAACGTTATTACTTGTTTAAATAATGTCGTAGGCAACGATTTATCGTTAAAGATCTGCAAAAAGAGCTTTGACGTCTATTTCTATAAAGTGTGCATACACATCACTGTATATAGCATTTTATGGATATTCACGCAATATCTTATAAAATATTATAAATTATAATAAACTAATGGCTTATCTATATTAAAAATTGAGACCGTAGATGAAAAATAAAAAAAAAGCCTACCTTTCCAACCACGCAAATTTTAATGAGAAAAAATTCTCGTGTTGTTTAGCCGCCGATACTTTAGTTTTGTCTCCACCTCGGACCTGAAATCTATAGCCCAAACCCCAACAACGCACGATCACTGGTTTTAATACACGAGAACAGAAAATAAAATAAAGTGCATTCCAAAAGTTGCTGTTCGGTAAAAAAAAAAACCGCCACGCCTGATGAAGGAACGATTCTTTACCGATTCCTGCACACTGTATATTCGCCTGGCCACACTGTCGCACTCTCTGTATCAACTCTATACTTCTCAACAACTGTGTGTATGCATATAATATATACTAAGGGTCTTATTGTGGCCCGTCGGTCGTCGGTCGTCGGTCGTCGTTCTTACTTCGTACTCTATCTCAACACACTCAAACACACGTCTGAATGTGCTTCTGATATGTATTCTCTCTCTCTCTCTTCTACCTTTCTTGTCCTTTCACTCTTTTTCTTAACCGAATGGATAGATAAGCCAGCAGTCAATTCGGCTTTGTGTGTACGTTGCGTTGAGCGTGCGAATGCCCGCGAGAGAAAGAGAGAGAGATAGAGAGAGAGAGAGAGAGAAACTTCGGAGACATTTTCCTTTGGATCCTTAGGCTCGTGCACTTTAATAGCTTTTAAAGTGGGGAGAACAGAAAAGGTTATAATATACCTGGATGCTCGTACGGTATTGCTGCTATATATGCATAAGAATGGTAGCTATCAAAACCAAAATTAAACTCTGTAGCTCCAAGAATTCATACAAATTGCCTTTTGAACTCTCTCTCTCTCTCTCTCTCTCTCTCTCTCTCTATCACCCGATCTTTTTCCTCCTCTCGTACGTAGAAAAAAAGAATGAGACAAATGGTAAAAGTGAGTAGAAGAAAGAGAGGAGAACGAAGCAGAAAAGGAGTAATAGGAGTGAGTCGAACAGGATCAAATTGCAAGACACATAAAGCTGTTTAATGTCCGCGGGCCACTGACCATTTCCAGAAAACCAGGGCCGTATAGGCCCAATTTTACGGTCTAAAAAAAAATTCGATCGTGTATTTACAACCAAAATTTTTTAAAAATCGATAAACATGTGAATATATTTAAGTATTTTGTCATGAAATTTTGGGTATTGTTCGTAAAAAATGTATTTTATGCACATTTGATGTTATTCCTTGCTTATTATGCAATATTTAACATATTTTTATAAACCTACTGTAAGAAAACAATATATAAAATTAATAAGTAATAAATAATCAGTTAATTTAATTTTAAAGCAATTAATAAATGTAAAAATATTAAATATAATTTTGAATGCGTTTTCATAATTTTCTTAATGCATTAGATTTTAATAGTTTAGTTTTGAGACTTTAGTATTTAAGAGTTTTAATGAGTATTTAAGGTTGAACAATAATTTACACTAAAGTATAGACGTATTCAATTATTTACACAAAAATTGCTTTATTCTATTTTATTTTTTTTAATAATAATTTAATAATTTTTAATAATAATAAAATAAAACGTTTTCTGTTCCATTATTATTTTTGTATCATTAACTTCTCAGTACTTTATTATTTGCAAAACCATTATAAGTCATCATTTAATTAAGGTATATCTTTTTAAATTAGTTTAACTACTTTCTTTAAAAAACTTTGTATATATTCTCAATTTGTTTTATATGAAAGAGGATAACAATTGTATGCGGCTTATCACCTATCAAAAAAATTTATATACAATTTCTACAAAGTAAGTAAAAGGCGGTTAAAAATAATACGAATATTGTCGGTGTATTATGCATTAAACATTAATTTTTTTATATTCCAAGTTCGGTATAAAGTACATTTTTCATTTTCTCACGCTTTTACACTGCTCCTATACGCAATCAATTCTTCACATTCACCTCTTATAACAAGCGTTTGCTCTCAACTAACTGGCCAGTTTGCTTACATACTATCAATACTTCAATTCATGATAATTGAACAACTCATATGTTTATTCTTACCCTCACTATTTACAATGTTTAAGTTCTCATCATATCGATTACAGTAATTTAATAATTTTGCAAAAATTCATTTATTTATATTGTGATATCAATCAAATTAAGTAATTTTATTAGTTAATATTACATACAGCGACTGATAAAATTATTCAATCAAATAAATACATAAATAATACATAAGTAAATGTATGGTGTATATATTCCTCTACGTTCTTTACAATTTTGTCGCTCACACACTCACTTACATTATCCTATACTAAGTCATTATGTTTCACGCACGTTTCTTGTTTAACCTAAGTTTTTTTCCATTATCAAGGTCATCATAGTTTTTTAAAGTCATGTTATTAATACACCGTCATATCTTTACAATGATGGTCATGTTGCTTTCAACTCTTCTCTGGATTTAAGCATTTAGAAAATACGCATCCATTTTCTACTCAATGGTTTCCAAAACAAACACGTTTTTGAGCGCCCTTGAAGATCTGTTTTAAACAGGAGTCGGAACTAGCTTGTCTCTGTTAATTTTTAATGGGCTCCATTGATCGCTCGCTGTGCCCCATTGGTACGCAAATACCATTTTTGCAGTTGATCAACTCTTGTTGATGATTCGCTACTTTTGACAGAAATTATTGAACTCCGTTCGCCAATCGCGTTCTAATTATCCGAAGATGTTCTAAATGCTCTTCAAATGTTTTAATCTTCTTAAATGACTCTATAGCACCATCTTCTAATCGAAAATATCTACATCGTTATGACTTTTACACTTCCTTTTTGACCTAAACAACTATAACTCAGACTGGGATTCGATTCTAGAATTAAATTTTAAATAATAAAAGAACAAACATTAAAAAAGAAGATACATTCTAAACAAAAGAGAAGTATAATTATAGTCATAACTAGTTGAGTATATGCAAAATAATTTTTCGTTTTCTTGTTTTTTCAGTTTTGACAATTTTAGTGAGATAAAAAAGGAGTATGAAGATGTACTAAAGATGTACTAAATTAATGACATCTCAAAGGCATGATTTACATTGATTCGAGGTTAATTACAGATGGTACCTGTTGTGTCATGTCATCGCTCATAGTACTTCTTATGGTGTATGCTCAGCATTGTCTGACGAACAGTTCTTTGATATTCAACTGCCCTCTTCTAATACACACACACGAGCATGCAAATGCATTACTGAGTATTTACATGTTATGTTTTATATGCAAATATACGCTCCTATTCGTAAGTTGTGAATATAGAAGCTAGACTTCTATCTACGCATACGGCTATTATGAATGCTCTCGTGCATTTTTACATCAATATTCATATCTTTCGTGCATAATGTGCTACGCTTTTGTTACAGTATGAACTTTGTGGACTCATTTACCATCGCCAGGATATGCTGATTTTTTCGATCTTTCTTTCACTTTAAAAATTACGGACTGATTACAACGATTTGATGACGCATACCCATATAACTCTACTGTCATCTACCTGTTTCACACGACTTTTATTCTTTTATTTGCATAACTCATATTTCACAAATAATGCGAGTTTATTTTTATTTATATTATTCATGAAAGCCGTACGATGCGTCACTATTTTAAAAGTTATTCATAGAAGATAAAAGCTAAAGTTATTCGCTCTAATACTGACGAAATCGATAGCCGCCGATTTCGATACAAAGCTTCATTTTTATTCATCGCACATAAAATGATAATATCGATATATTAGTTATTTAATTATTTCCTTCTCAAATTTAGCAAACATTTGCGTTGTTTCGACTCGAAGGTAAAAGCATCTTTATTTCGACATTAAGAATTTTGTTAAGAGCCTTTACGGTACCGATCTACTTCGACATAAATTTTTGAAAGTATTCCGTTAGACTTTATTTCGTTTCAATAGTTCAAATAAATCATAAAGACTCCCTTTTTTATCGGAAATAGCCTGATTTTTCTGCCCTTCATATTATTTTCTTATCTATCTTCGATCCGATTTTACATCAATTAACTTTCTCCTTAATTGATCTTAATTGACCTTAAGCTTGATGTAAAGGCCATACCTCAAAAACTGTTCAAGTTGATAGTGATTTTTCGGTCGATCCTACTATTAATCATTCCGTCATTATCAAATACATAAATTTTATTTAATAATCTAATCTGAATAAACGATATATTACAGATTTAATTATTTTCAAAGAATTTAAAAAAAAGATAATCCTGTTACCGGAACACACATATATGTATATAATATATGTTCCCATTCTCGTCATTTTTATTTAATGAAAATTTGTGCTATATTATTTACTATATTAAATATATAAATTATCAAGATTTTCATGCGGTCATTAAATTTGACTCGTATGATACTACAATATATTCAAATTTTTTCTTATAATACTCTACATAAATGAAAATAGTTCTTCTTGTCAATGAAATATTATATCATTTCAAAGGATTTTCAGTCGCAAATAGTTTCCACTAAAATCTCACTTGTTATATACCGACACATCACACCTGATTTGCATAAAATCAGATAATTGTAGTCGTATAAAAAATTCAGCTCCTGATTATTTTAAGCTCTCAGTCGCAGTAAATGGCTTTTATACAGAATTTTAAGTAACAGGTATTCCTTTGCATTTTAATTGTTAATATTTAATGAAAATTAAAAATTTTCACTGTCTATATCTAACAATAAGTTCGAAAAAATTTGATTTTTTCAATTATTTTTACAAAGTTTTATAAATCAAAATTTAAAACTATAGATGTACACAACTATAGATTAGTTATAAATATTAACCTTATTAAATAAAATGTATATATATATTTTAGTTATACTTTATAAGCATTATATTTATATCATATTTTATTGTAAAATATTATAAAAATATTTCTAAATTTCTTTTCATTATAAAATTTATTTATTAAATCTTTAAAAAGAAATATACTATTATATTTTGTTCGAAACATACTCTTTGATTGTTTAGAGGCTTGTAGTTGAAGCAAAAATGCTTATTTCCATCTTTCTTATTCTTCTTACTCTCTATTACAACATAAATTTTAAATAGTTGAAGTGATAATAATGTCATGCATCCATTTTTTTACTGTCTATTGACTTTGTAGATTTGCTTTGATGCTAATAATTACGGTTTATGATAAATATTATTTGTTTTTAAGTAAAATTTTTATTTGGGCAGCCGTCTTTTTAAAAAATACTCTTACACAACTTTCGCCTTTTGCTTCATTGAATAAAGCTAAACTTTTCTATGTTTTATTATTTAACCGGATTTAAAAAACCTGGCGACAAGTTTTTGCTTTCCCCAGCACAATGCCGCACAATACTATACATAAAAATAAATGCTTTATTATTTAATAATTCTTATTTAATAATAATGCAGCCTTTTATTTACATATTTTTTTTTAAACATCACTTTTAAGTTTATTATTAAGATTTTAAAATTTTCAAAGTATTTAATATTATACTTTTATTTATATACTTATTGGAGTGTAAAAATTTATTTAATATTTTTATAAAATATAGATAAATTTATAAAAATTTATCAGTCACGTGTAAAAAATCTACATTCAATGAAAATAAAAGATTAAGAAATAAAAGCGCGATTTTACTTTAGAAAAGTTCACCTTAATGAATCATTGTCATCCAAATCCGCTGTATTCGATTAAGAATATTAATAGAATTACGATAAGTGCGTCTTTTCTAATTACTTTAAATACTTTTCTATGCTACTGTTTAGATACTCCAAGCATCTAAACCAATACTAAAAAAACGATTGTATTGACTATATAACATTTATCGTCTTATAAATTTATAACTATATTATATTTCAAAAATTTTTAAAAACTTTTGCTTATATAACAAAGTATAATATTTTAATTATAATTATATAAATTAATATATTTACAAAAATTAATTTATTTATATTGTATTTTGTTTAAAACTAAACGATTTATTCTTAAAGAAATTGTTTATTAGTTGTTGAATGCTCAATTTAAATAAAAATAATTTCAAAATTCATAAAGATGAAAGAGATAAAAGGATTTAAAAATATAATTAAAAAATTTTATAAAAAAATGACATACTTACTATCTATCATATCCTAAAAATATAAAATTCGAATTCTTTTTTTATTAAATATCTAAAGTATTTATACAAAAATTGAATATAGTATAGGTAATTTTACATATTATATTTAAAAATAATAAAACTAATAATTTAAGTAATGGAAGTTTAAAATAATATATTAATAGCCATTTCCTTGATTTTTTATATGTTTATTCACGAATATGTTATATACTCTTCTGAATAACTGAAAAATAATTGCCATTTTGAGTTGAACAAATGCACGAAAGAATTGAAATTTTTTTGTTGTTATTATATCAATTTGACGTATACATTTGCAAGTAATTACTCAAGTTTGAATACTCACCTTCTTTCATATAGTTGAAGTTGAAGCTACGAATAATAATAATAATATATGACGTAATATACTAATACAATTTATAAATAATATATAACCGTATTTATAATTATTAATGACATATACAATTTACGTTTAAAATATAATCGTGTTAATAATGTAATATTTGATTAATGTAGTTGATAATATTAAAAAGAATTTTTTAAGACAAGCAATAATATTTTCATATATCTCTCTTCAAATAGTGAACAATTCAGTATAAAGAAAGATTTAATCGACTCAAAGTTATTGAACGTTTATCAGTATATTTTTATAAATATGTCGTTTATATTGTATTATAATATGTAAACGGAATATATAGAATAATATAGATAATATTAATATAAAATATTATAGAAAAATATAATATATAAAATTATTCTATATAATTATACTTTTTTTTACTTTATAAAGAGCTATGGTACTTTAATACAATATAAGCAACATATTTATAAAAATATACTGATAAACGTTCAATAACTTAGACTCGATTAAATCTTTCTTTACATTGAATTGGTTACTAATTGTAGAAAGATATAAGAAAATGTTGTTGCTTGTCTTAAAATGCCACAGCTCTTTATAATGTAATAAGTATAATTATATAGAATAATCTTATATATTATATTTTTCAGAATATTATTGATTAATAAAAAAAATAATAACACATTTTAAAAATAATAATTTGAAAACATCGTGTAAAATTATTATAATTATTAAACTAACAAAGCAGAAAAATATAAGAAAACACAATAAACAAATTGTACGTGAATTATAAAAATATATAATTTTTGTTAATCTTCATTAAATTTATGTTACTGAATAGATGTCTTTTTGTAACATCATTCAATATCATTCGTACTATTTATAATAACCATTTCGAAAAAAATTATCCTGGACTGTACAATAAAATAACGATTCAGAAAAGCTATGATAAATTCTTTATACTGTGAATAAAAGAAATTATTTATCGTGTATTAATTAAATTGATCATTACAAATAACCAATTTTTATTATTACTTTAATAGAAAATTAAAAAATATAAGACTAATTAACATTTTTTATAGTACAAATACGAGAATAGACAAATATAAAATATGTTAAATTTAGTCAAAACCATTAAAGCGTATTTTTCAAAATTTTATTTTGAATCTATTATAACATTTTTGTTCCAAAATTGAGATAATAATAATGGAAACATTAATTAATTGATACAATTTTAATATTTTCATAGTAAGAAAATCCTTTTGGGTGATTTAATAAAATTATTATAAAAACTTATAGAATAATTTTTATGTTTAAAGAAGCATATTGCCTTCAATATTTTTTTGTTATATTGAGCATTTTTATGAAGATTTTTTTTTTCAATATACATATTTTGTTAACAATATATATTCATAATTCATTTACCGTAAACATTTATTTAAATGCAAAATATTTTCGAATTTTATTAATTTGTAACTTTAACAATAAAATTCTTTAAAATGAGCTTATGATTTCGAAAATTTAGCATTAAAATATTATTGTTTTTATTAAATATTTAAAGAAAAATTTATCTAAAGAGATTATTTTATTATTATAAAATTAGATTATAAACGCATGCATTATCGTAATTTTATTTTAGTTTTCATACAACAAAATGTTTTTATATTTTTTAATATTTAATATTAAAATAAAATTAATATTAAAATTAAACTTAAATAGCCTCTATATTTTTATGAAAATGTTGAATTTTATATTTATATGAGCATATATAATTATTTAATCATTTAATTATTACTACTTGAACATATGAAATTACATTAATTAATATAATAATCAATATAGCGCTACTAAAATTCTTACTGCTCATAAGCTTGAAAAATTTTCAGCTCACCCGTACGTTATGTGCATTTAATATCTATAAAATATGTAGTTTATTTATCTCCTACTATTCTTTTGTTTAATATACTAAATTTAATAATACGACACTTTTTTATTATATGAGATGCAGTTTTATATAGCTGTACTGCATGATTTTCAGTTTTTAGATATTTCAACAAGAAATTCAATCGATTGTTAAAATAGTTTATTCAATTTTTACTTTGAACAGTATTTTTTCAATTATTTTTAGTATAAAAAAGACCTGCGATATAAAATTTACTGCAATAATAAAATATTTAAAAATTTAAACGTATTAAATATCAGTTTAAAAATAGTACATATCATACTTTTAGATACACATAAAATTGTAAACTTTCTTTAATCAGTGAAATAAATTAAAACTTATTTTTGAAACCAAAGATTTAAATACTGATCAAATATAAATATTTTTTCTGAATAAAATTTTAAATTAAACTATTAAGTTGTTATTATGTTGGAATCTGTATTTAATAAAATTTTTTTTGTATTTAAATCTGTATTTAGTAAATTTAATATCGCATTTTCCCCGTTTGGATAAAACATTCGATATACGAATGAAAATGTTTAACCTCAAAAGTAGGAAGAGATGAATAAGAACAAGTTAAGCATTAAATAAAATATTTTTTCCAATTTACTATACAAATTAATAGTTTAATATCATGTTCTTTCTTATTCACGTGTGTATTTCACAATTACACTTTATAATAAAACTCAACTTTTTATTACAGTGATCTTTATAAAAATGTCAATTTCTATTTTACAATCATTAAAAAAATGTATGAAATATTAATAATGAAGATCTTAAGCATTTAATTGTATTACTTAAAATGTTTTATATCATGACCAATTTATTTATATAAAAATATTTTAATTCACTTAATGTTCAAGGAATTTGATAATAAAATAAAATTTAATTTAACTATATTTCTCGAAAGTATATTATTTTAAATTTATCTTATGAATATAAAAAATGCAGTTATTTATGAATCTTAAATTACTTATTAGAATTCATAATTCATTAATACAAATTATTAATAATAGTTATAAATATGTATTAATTCTTCATTACCTATAGTATTATTATTTGCAAGATAATACTTGAAATTATGTTATAAATAATATTTGATTATTTTATTTAGCTTAGTTTTTATTTAAAATATAAAACATTAGGTAAATAGTGATTTAAATTTTTTACATTAAATAAAAATGCAGAATATTTATAAAATAATAGTTATAATATTAATAAATCAATGAAAATTTATATATAGATTTGCTCACAATATGCATACAAATGCAACGCATAAAATCATATATGTAAAATTCAACACATGTCTATGCATAATTTATATTTATTAATCTTCAACGTTATCAAATATTTTCCAATTTCTAAAAATAAAAATTATAAATTTTTGTACATTTATCATTACTGATTTATTTGTCAGTTTTTATAATCCTAGGTTTAAAATATCTTTAACATACTTAAACTAATTATAAAAACTTTATTTCAGTATAAAATTCTAAATAGTTCGAATTTGAGTCTTAAAAAATAATTTAGTAAAAATATTTAATTTAGAATAAAAAAAGCATCTACATTTAAATATTATATTTTTGTTTTTAATAAATTATGAAGTCCACATAACTAACTAATCAAAATAATCAAATAACACAATGTAGAGTCAAATATTGAGATATTACGAATTTTTACTTTGAAAAAATATCTGTGTAAGTGAATTTTTCAATATCTTATTTAAATCTTACAACTCGTTGGTAATTATTTTATAAAAAATATTTCAAAATTGTTAATTTTCAAGTATTTGAATTTATTTTTCATAAAACAAATATTGCTTGAAATGCTTATCATTAAAAGGAATATTAAGTTTGCTTACTAATTTTATATTAATTTATTTTAATAATATTTTTATTTTTTTTCTGTAACATTAAACGTATATATAATTATCAAATTTGTGGCATTGCGAAGAATTGAAAATATTTCATCTAGTTACCATGAAATTTTACTCGAAATTAATATGTAAAGTGAAGTTACCGACTATAATTTTATAAAAATCTGTATTATCGATCTATGATATATTGAATTTTATACTTAATTAATATAAGCTACATACTCAACCTTTTTCTTGAAATTTTGTTAAATTTAATTCTAATGAAAAAAAAATTTGATTAAATTCAGACTTCTTTCATGTCAATTAACCAAATATCAAGTAAATATTAAAATTAAGTATATATGTATTTAACTTTATAGATATTTGTGAAAATCCAATATGTTAATTGATCAATTTAATTAAAACATTTCTTTGATATGATATAAGTTGATATGACGATATAATATTAATAATAATTTTTATTTTTTGTCTTTCTCGATTTTCAAATAATATATTAATTTGTAATTAAAATATTTTATTTTGACATATTTTTTAATTTGCTGTAGGAATATTAAACAATTATTATTTTGGAAGTTTTTTTCATAAATTTTTTAATAAATTTTTTCCGAAAAAATTTTAAATTTTTCTCAAGAAAGATTCATTTGTTATATGACATTAATCGGGGATTTTTAAAATATTACTTGGAATATTATGATTAAAAATAGCTAATTTTGTTATCACAATGAAGTAAATTTGTTACAATTGTTAGTGAAATATAGAATTTATAATATAAGAACTATATAAATTTAACATTCCTATTTATTAATATTTATAAAAGAAATCAGCAATATCTTTTCTTTAGAATAGTTTTACTATCAAATACAATTATCAGTTAAAAATTATATTAAATTAATGATGACGTCATTTAATTACTTCGATGTGGAACAGTCTTATATTAAAGTAAAATTGAGTTGAATAAAATGAAGTAGTTCAATCTTTTTTAAAAGAATAAACATATCATTTTTAAATAGTGTGGATATTTAGAATAGATTGTTTAATAGGGATATCGTAATCTTTCCAGACAGAGGAATGTCACGAAAAGCGTATAACCGTATTAGTATACAGAGCTTAAAATAGAATTAATTGTAACTATTATTTATGAATTGTATAATTATTTTACGTCAATCTAAAATTTATGTCGTATATATTAGAGAATTAAAAATTTAAATTAAAAT
Organism: Ceratosolen corneri; assembly: GCA_030522565.1. Classification (NCBI taxonomy): domain Eukaryota; kingdom Metazoa; phylum Arthropoda; class Insecta; order Hymenoptera; family Agaonidae; genus Ceratosolen; species Ceratosolen corneri. Next base: position 28,566 of record JAPYYT010001172.1, read on the forward strand.
TTAAAATTTTTACTTTTGTAATGTGTGTATTTATGCATGTTTACATGCATTTATATACGTTTACGAATAGATACGAATGGAATTTTTTTTTCCAAATGATATTAGAAAAAATTATAATTTTGAAGGTACAAAAAAAGAATGAATAGTTAACCAAATTTCATTAATAAAAAAATTTTTATAGTTCAATAATTTAAAAAAATATGCTGATATTTAAATCAATCGACTTTAGTAAAAGTATCTTAGTAAAAATATTTGTTTCATTCTTTCAACAAACTCTTAATTATAATAACATTTTTTACGTAAAACTTCTAATACGTAGGACCTATTGGCATTAGAATTAAGTATGTACATAGTTGAAAATTTATTCAAATTTATAGTATTTATTTTGTATATTTAATATCAAAAATAACCGAAATGGTTTAAAGTTTAAAAATTATACAAAATACCAGTTGAAGAAAATATTCTTTGTAAATTGAATAATAAATAATCAAACCAAAAAAAATGATTTTATTGGAAAAACTCTAGTAATAAAATCTTGTTTAAATTTAATCTTAAAGAATAAAAAAACATGTCTCATTCTTTTCTACTTTATTATAAAAATATTATCACAGTTAATTTTTGACATTTTAAAATTATATATTACCAATATATTACAAATGATTCTTTTAAATATCATTAAATATAAATAAAAATCCAATAATTTATAGCAGCTTTTTTCCTTATTATTTACTTTAAATTAAAAAAAAAATTATAAATGAGTTAAATATTAAAAATAGTGAAAATTAAAAAAATATTGTAGTGAAAAGAAATTATAATTTATGTTTCCTGTACATTCTGTTTTTTTAATTAACTTCAAAATAAATAAATCTTTAAAATACAAAAATAAAATTTTTTAAGACTTTGAATAGATAATATTTTTATTAATTATTATAAATTATTTTTTAAGATTATGTAACAAAATAGAAACCAAAAAAACAGACGTCTTTGTTTATATAATTATATATTCTTGCATTTTTATGAATATAATAACAAAAATATAATTATACAATTCGAAAAAATCTAAAAATCAATAAGAAGTGTGATATTTTGTATGATTAGCATGTAAAATAATAATAAAAATAATTAATAGAATAGGTTAAAATATATCATTGTGAATGCATTAATACTAAAAATTTTAATATGAAAAATTAACTTCAATTTATTAATTATTTTATAACAAAACATATTATTTTTTAATGAAAAATAATACAAATCTGGTTTATAAAATATTGATTTCTGATAAAATTAATGAGAATAATGAAAGACGTAAAACTGTATGGCGATCTTGAAATTAAAATCAGAACTGAATTTTTTGAAATAAAAAATTAATTATTTTTTTAAACAAATGCTGCTGCTTCAAGAATTGTATATTTTTAAATAAATTTGTTTAATTCCGATTTTTATCAACTATATTTAGTTATTGATGATAACAACGTAGAACTATCAAATGAAAAATACTACAGACCTAACCTCATTATTATAAAATACATTTTTTGTCGTATAAATTATAAAATTCTTCTTACCAAAACAAGTTCATTATAAAATTTTATTTTATTTACATTCGATTATTAAAAAGCCTTTACTATTTCCTTAGCAAAACAAAAGATATTATAGTAGAAGATTAATTTAATTACTAGGTTAAACTATATATTAAACCAAGTATAGAAATATAATTCATTCTTTTAATAATATTAAATCAATAATATCATATTAAATAAAATAATATATTTTTTTTATTTTTCTATATTCGTATTTTCTTTAATAATATATAATATAATATTCTTGGATTATAATTGAGCACAGTTTCGTTAACAAATTTAAAGAATATTTAATTATACAATGATTTTAGTGTATTTATATTAATTATATTAAATTTTATATATTAATTTATAATTATATATTAATAATTATATATTCATTATATTAATTTATATTAAATAATATATTAATTATACATTATTTGATATATTCAATATTATTGTTCATTTAATGTATAAAAAGATCATTTTTTAAGCATTTTACAATTTGTAGTACTTTTGAATCTATTAAGATTTTAATTAATAATATATATATATATATATATATATATATATATATATATATATATATATATATATTAAAAAGAATGATAGAAATAAATAAGA
>JAPYYT010001173.1:0-45452 GCA_030522565.1 Ceratosolen corneri
TTTATATAAATAATATATATATTATATATTATATATATATTATATATATTATATATTATATATAATATTATATAATATTATATATATATATATATATATATATTAAAGCATGTGTTCGCAAAGTGGAATCGTGTAACGATAAAATTAATCTTTAATGGTGTATTACGTTGAGTAATACAAATAGATAAGAAATTTGTCATCTGGTGATCTTGACGCAGGTCAAAATAAGCACACCGAACACGGAGCCCTCGGTATTCGACAAGCCGCTTAATTTGTTCAAATTGTGACGTTATGTTCCTTTCCTTCCGTCACGGCTCACAAGTCCGGATGCGAGCTTAATTCGGTCCACCGATCTAGGGAGTCCTCGAGGTCGAAGTCACATTTCGTGCGGATGCGAATGGACCGCCAACGCACGCGTAAATCTACACAAGACATTAAGTGCATGATTTCATCGAATCCATGTCCGTATATTGCGGATGTCACCACCATACCATCACCAAATGACCTTGGTAAGTCGCGTAAACAACGAGAAGAGCTCGCATTAATATTTCTCTCCTCTGCATTCGCAAAAGCTAACATCGCTAACTTCCCTGTGAACAACGCGTTGTTCACTACATTGACCTTTTTTTTACACTATGGGTTGTCATCTATTAAGAATATAAGTGAAAAATAATTATTTTATTGTTTATAATGGTTAATGCAATTTAGTAAAAGGTTCAAATTATTATTTTTCCTTTAAACAAACTGTATAGTTATTTATGTTTGTAAATAACAAAGAAAACTCTAGGAAACGAAAATAAATTTTTGTTTTTTTGCTTTTGTTTATGCTATAATTATTCATTTGTATTAAAAGTAAAATTACAATTCATTTTTTGTTTTTGGACTAGATAACATAGAACTGTTATATTTTTAATCTTAAAATTCATATTTTGTAGATTTTGATAAATTATTAAATATACTTCCCTCTATATGAAAAGATAAGTAGTATATAATGTATAAAAATTCGAAATAAAATAAAAAATGTCAAATCATCAAAATGGAAGAATGATTAAAAATGTTTTTAATTTAAAAAATAAATTATTATCAATGACATAGGAAATTATTGTTAATTTTATAAGTAGGAAAAAAGTTTTACTGTAATTTTAAAATTGAATATTTTGTTTTATATAGAATTTTAACGTTAAACGAGTGTGAATATACATGCCCATAAACAGAAATAATCTCTTATTTTTTATTTAAAAAATCTTTTCAAAATAGTTGCTAGATTCTTTTTATTTTAAAAGCAGCAAAATGACCGTCATATAAATATTAAAAAATGAGATTGTTAAAGAGATTATAAAAATGTACACAATTATATAACACAAATAGCAATGTAAAATTTTCAAATGCAATATATGTAAGTATTTGTGATCTTAAAATTTACTCATATTTTTGCTATAGCAAGATTAAATCACTCGTATCGAACTACACGTCCAATATTTCGTTGAAACTTATGACTTTTACTTTGACACCTGGCTTCATCCTTTTTTTTTTTTTTTAAATGATCACATTTATGGTCACCCTAAAAGTAAAGAACATTCTTAGGTATTGGACAGAATTAATTTGTTAAGGAATATAATACCAATTATGCGATTGAACAATTATTAAATATTAAGAATTGCTATTTTAAACAAATTATTAAGTTATCGTATTTGAATTTTTAATAAAATTATTAACATTAAATATTGTAATAATAATTAAATAACTAATAGTACATCAAAACAATATAATTCTAATTCTGTCAATATTACCATATTTTGATTATAGAAATTTTAATAAAACGTTATAAATTTGTACATCAATTTCAGAACAAATATTTTTTCTAGACTAAGAGATTATTATGGTTGGAACGTTGTACAAAGTTGATATTTCATTATAAATACCTTCAGCATACATAAGTGCAGCAAAAACGAAGTCTCCATTTGACTTGAAGGGATTCTTCATTAGCAAGATTTGCAAAAATCATATTTATCATTTAAATTACCGTTACAATGATATATAGATATACAAAAGTGTGCAATGCATATATGGGGTAAATGCAATTTTAAATATTCAGAAATTTGCAGTGCAATCACTGACTTCTGGTACATTAGAGTTCTAGCTGCGACACGAGACGGATGTCCACGCATTTGATTCGATAGGAAACCAAAGGTTCGGACATTGCAAGAAGATAATAGCATAAGATAATTGCATACACTCTCCCTTTCTCTCTTTCTTTCTTTTGAATAGACAAATATAGTTAATATATAATAGTGTACAACATTGTTTTGCATTAAAATCAAATTATGAATATATTAATTTATTAAATGTTTGTATGTAAAATACAATTTTAAAATATCTTTGAATATATTTCAGTTTATACATTTATTGTATATTTTTTATATATAGTAATAATTAAATAAAACAAAATATAATCGTCAATCTGGCTAAAAATACTTTTTAATTTGGTTCGAATTATTAGTTTTTATGAACTTGATTTTCTAAAAATAAAAATAAAAAATGATTTCAAATTTCTTGAACATTTTGATATATTTCACATTATGAATACTCGCGTTCCGTATCAATCACCTTTATTCAGTCAATTCCTCATGTACTTAATGTACAGCAGATTCTAGGGCGCGATTTTATCACCTATATAATCAAAGCAAGCAATACAGGAAAAGCGTTAAACATCTATAAATATGTCCGACTGATTGCCCCCCCCCCCTTTTACATACGTGTATGAGACACTATTTTTAATTTATCCGAACGAATTGATAATATTCAATAGGTATATGCAATTTAGTAATACAAATTAAAATACATTATCTTATATCAAGTTTTTTTTTAAATATAAGTACAAACATTTTATTTCTAAATAATAGATCTATTTTATTAAAAAAAATATAATTAAAAAAAAAGATATATTAATAAAAAATTAATATATTACACGTTGAGTTATTATTTTTACATAATCTTGAATTACATAAATACTATGCGATTCTTTGACAGAAAATGGTGCATTCATCGTTGAAACTTAAAAGTATGACCAAAATAATCCGCATTAATGGTTAATCGCTATATAATACTATATAATATTATATAATACTAACCCATTTTACTGAAAAGTATATATGCTATTCATTATAAAATAAAAAGAAATCTTTGTTTGATTGTATGTGTATTGTATGTGTAAAAAAACTATTATCGCTTAAAAATCGCACGGCAAATTTGGATATCGAAATTGGCGTGTAACAGCTAATGCAAGCGGAACTGGATAGATACACCCTTCTGACATAGTACCGTATATATAAATGAAAAAGCGATTTCGTTTTGAAAAACTCGTACAATATACTAATTTGATTTACACACTTACACTTACTGAATATACTTATGCTTTCATTTATATCTACATCTATTGTTCGCCGCAAATCTTTCCTCCTCTTTACGATAAAGAATGCGTAAATTGTCAGAAGCCTCAAACGAACCGCTTAGTTTTTAAGAGTTCGTTCAATATATTAAGACCGATAATCAAATTACATACTGTTGTCCGATGTAAAAACTACGAATGCCTATATAGTTTCTGCAGTTTTTTGAATTCCTCATTATTGGAAGGTATTTTTTGAGTATAAATTTATATAATGATGTAAACTATTTTACAATATAGTAGAAGCTTGTTATCGTTGGTTTAATCGCTTTTATCATCTAAACGAAAATTTAATATAAAATTTTTTAACCGACCATATATTTTTATGATTTTTACATTCAAAACAGAAAATGATGAATCATATATTTAAATTAGTATTTATAAAAATTTGTTTTAATGATCCGTTATAATATAGAAGATTGTTACTTTTTTGTAATATAATTAGGAGTGAATTAACACAATGAAAAATATGTATTAAGATTTGATTGCTATTTGATTAAAAAGTGAAGTCCACAAGATTTAAAATACATACCTTATATTATTCCAAGCATGTCAACATAACTTATTTTACACATGAAAAAAAAATTATAATATTACATTACTCGTATAAACATTTATAAAACAGAATGTTTACAAATGTATAATATGATAATATATTTATTGATTATTATTACTTTGACCTACTTTTTAGAGGGTGTAAACTCATATTTAACTATGTACACCTGACTAATTAGGACTATAGTGGTAATTATTTTTTCCAATTAATGTTATATTCTGATTAATATAAAAATTTTCAACCGACCTTATATTTTTATGATTTTTACATTCAAAACAGAAAATGAAGAATTATATATTTAATGCTTTAATGTCTCTTTATTATTGAAGATTAACATATAGATAATTTAAAATAATATTTATAATGAATAGAAGCTGTATTCTTCATTTATTAAAATTTTATAAGCTCCCAAAAGTTAACATCTATTTAGAAAACCAAATGTAATTTATGTAAATAATTAGTATATAAATAGGTTTTGAAAATCCCATTAATATGAATGAATACTGTATTCATGAATATCATAAAATTATTTAATATTATTTAAAATATGGTTTTAATTATTATGTTACAAATTATTGATTATATTTTATAAGATATATGAATTGAAATTCTAATTCATGTAATCTATTTTTATATATATTTAAATATTTAAACAATATTCTTACTAACAATTATACTTGTTTATGCAGAGTATATTATTTTTAATATAAATTTGGACGAATATATGAAAGAATTTACTAAGTCTTTTAATTGAAATCGTTTAATTTATTTATTCTAGTGAGTATAAAATAGACCAATCTCATATTCTATAGATAAAATAATATATTATATAGTTTAAAACAATAATTTATGTATATACCCGCAATTTCCGTGAATTCAATTTAAAGTAATTAAGTAAAAGAAAATAAATTAGAGCAAATAGGATTTTCATATTAAGATAATTTTTTTTGACAATCAAATATATCAGATTAGATAATAAAGAGCATAACTAGATCATTCTAATAATTTAAATTATTTAGACTTTGAAATGATATTAAAAACAAAGTTTTTTTATCTTTGAAGGAAGTACAGGTCAAAAATAATAAAATAATTCATAAGGTATACAAATAATAAATTTAAAATTATATTCATTTAGAGCTTTCTATTTAAAATAATCTATTAAATATATCCAAATAAATACTGTATATATATGTATACAGTATATATACACTCATACATGTCAAAATAATTTATCTAAGAAATTTTATTTTATAGTTTTATAACGTGGTTTAACTGACATAATATATTTATAGTCAAAACTAGTAAACATAAAAGAAAAACACAGTAAGAAAAGGGATAGAAATGGAACATTTCATTTATTAATGCGGTATATGTTGCGTCAAATACAGCAACATCAATAGAAAAACGAAAGGTAAAATGTTATTTTAGTCAACATACCATATGTAAATACAAAATTGTAGTTATTTTCATATTATAAATTCTTGTATTTTTAAATTAAAAAAATATCTTTCAAATTTTATATCTATTTTATGTATACTCTCATGTGAAATAGTAAACCCTTAATTATCTATAAATGAAAATTAATTTTATAATTTAATTCCACAACCAATAAGAATTGTGTAATATAACAACAAATTTCTGTTATAAATGAAATTTCTTTAATTTTACTGTATTGTATTAAAATAAATGAATAACGTAAAATAATTGAAATTTATTATAAAATAGGAGTTCAAAAAAACAGCAATTATAACGTATTTAATCAATTTGATATTTTCAATTAAACGTAATCAATTATATATTTATCTAAACGAAAGTAACATCAATTTTACAGCATACAAACATTTATATAATGAAAAATTAAATGTATTAATAATGAAAGTAGATGTTTTAATAGAAGAAATGAATTTTTTATATTTGTTGTGTTATAAATCTATAGTTGACATCAATATTAATAATGTCTGCGCTTATGTAATTAATGCATTTAAGCGTGTGAAGTATAGAATTTTGTCAATAATATACTGACATAAATATTTAAAGAAAGTAATAACTAAAATTAAAAGGGGCAAAGCCATATTTTCAAATTAGGACAAGCATTATTTGTTGTACCAATTTTTCTTTTATTTATTATTATTATATATAAATATATATAAATATATATATATATATATACACGCGCCCGTACATGTTTTTATAAATTATGAATGGAACTATTTATGTTTAAATGATCATATTTATAAAACACTTTTATACTTTTTATATAAAACACGAGTTTTATAGATTTTATACTTTTTATACATACATTTTTAGTATAAAAATTAAAAAACTTTTCCATTGTAATATACAGAACCTTAAGTAAACTATAGATAAATTATCATTTATGTTAATTTTTCTATTAGTATAAAAATATAACCAAATTTATGTAGAGTAACGTTCTGGAAATAAGTACTCTATTAACTTTATTTTAAAATTATATCAAATTAGAAGAAATAGTGTATAAAATATTTATTACATTTTCATAAATTATTTAATTTATGTGTACGTACAAAGTTTTGAAACTGAGCTGAGAAATTTTATTTCACAATTTTTACATAAATTGATATTCATTAATGATAGTTTTGATAAGTTTTTTATTTATTATATTTTATTTAATTATTGGAACTTAAATAGCTGAGTTATTATTTTAGGCACAAAAATATTTACAAAACTTTCCAAACGTTGAAACATTTAAACTTTTAATAATAAATATAAAGTTTGGAAAATTATTTTTAAGTACATAATAAGCATTAATACTTTAATTTATAAACTAATTAGTGATAATTCAATATAAGTTAGATATGATATAAATTTAATTGCTAAATCTATAATGTATATATATGATATTTCTAAAAAAAGTGAATAGATTGTTTATTGAATTTTCGATGTCCATATCGATTTACACAAAGTGCTGATTTTGAACTATCGAAACATCCTACTTGACCGTTTGTTTATAATTTTAAACTCACAAATACTAATATTTTTAATATACTTTGTTAGATTATACAATAAGTAATTTGACCAAATATCGGTTTACTTTAAATTACAAATATTGTCCACGTTATTCTTTTAACGAAATACCTTAAGTATTATATTTGAATAGCTTGAAGGAATGTTCGATTTAATGTAAAAGGAATGTTATCTCGAAAATAACATTATTAAAGCTTTAAGGAAGTATCTTCACGTAGTCCCGTATATCACTTGTCAAACAAATGGGCAAAAATCGAAGTGATGTAGATAATATTGTCGATCGTTGGGTATAGCCTTGGTCGACGCATTGACACATCCTGTCTCGAGCTCAAATTACATTATTAGCGGATTCTCGTGTGCTTTGCGTGCGACATAGCTGATTAAAGTGGGTCGTTTCGTTTTCATGAATGCATCGCAGTTGTGGTCGATGATATCCGGCTTTAAAAAGTAGTTGGAATCAACGGTGACCCGAAAGAAAACACGCGTGCACAAAAGACGAATACGAATATATCTCTCTCAACTTCCCCATGTATTTCCTTTCATTAAATTATTTTCTCAATCATATAAATTATATAAAAGTCTGAAAGGTATTGTTCCTCGTGCTTTGCGACGATTCGCTTTTTAGTTTATTCAATATTGAATACAAGTTCAGTGAAATAGAGGACGGGAGTTCAATTCATTATGTATTTAGCTGCGTGCAAGCTGCTGACATATATTGTTTGTTTTTCGAATGAGCTTGACAGATGAGTGTGTGCATACGATAATTCAGTAATGCGTGGCTACATGTATGAATGTGAGCTTATTAGGGAGAGCATAAATTCGATTGTACCGATGGTATGATGTAGCAATTAAAAAAAATTATAAATTTAGAATTTACCGTTTTTCATTTTGGAAAGACTTTCATACTACTTTATATTCGCTGTATGAGTTTTTATTGTTGCAACTTTTCCAGGTTTTAATACTAATTTAATACTGATAATATTTCTTGATACGCACCTGTTGTGACATAAGTTTATAGTAAATTATTTTTTATCTTTATTATTTTATTTCAATAAAACCGCATTACTTTGCATTATTTTATTTATCAAAGATTTATTAGATATTAATCTATTAAAAATATTACTTTAATATAGAAAATGTTTATGACCATAAATAAAATTAAAAGAAAAAAACAGAAAATATATCGAAAAAATATTAGCATAAAGAAATTAAATTTAATTAAATTTGTTCAAGTTATAAATTATATAAAAATTTATTTTCATTTTTGGACTTATTTTTTAAAAGTTGATCAAATTTGGAATAACGTCATTCGAGATAAAGTAATTTCGTTAATAAAAATTATACATCTTGTTCCAACTATTCAAAATTATCTTGATATAATCAACTAAATTTTAATAAACGTCGATTATTATTTCATACATATTTTAATAAGTACAAATATTTAAGAATGTAAAATATGAAATGTTAATTTTTATTATAATAGAATAATTTCATTTATATTTCTAACCATTTTAAAATTGAATTTAATTATTTGTAAATACAATAAAAAATGAAATTTTGTTTATATTTACTGCATACTGCAAATTATACTATATTATATTTACTGAATATTGCAAGATAAAAATATTACTTTTAAAGATTTTATTTATTGTATTACTTTTATTCACATATTATTCATATATCTATATCTTTCATTTATATTAAAAAAAAATTTTCATACCTGTTGCCAAAGCGCTCCTTCCAAAATTCAGCAGCATCTGATTTCGTAATGCGAAATTGATCACCAGCAAATACTCCATTGGGAAAAATGGCCTTTAACTCTGAGAGCATGTGACTAAAAACCAAACTAAGTTTTGTCAAATTTCTTCTATAATGAGATGATTCATCAAACATTTTCTCTTTGCCTTCTTTAAATAACTTAATTGCCTGCTTACACTTTCTCATTAAATTGTTTATAAAAACACAAAAGTGTTCATTATTATGGAGCACATGCATGCGATCTTCATATTTACTATAAATGAGTCTGAGTCGCTGATATGTATCTGGCAATATATCAAGTATGAAAGGTGGTGAATTTTTTAGGTTCATTCGCTGATGCTGACATAATTTTACAACTTTATCCATCAATTTCCAAGTTTTGTCAAGCATTCGCTTGTCTGTGGAAAGTTTTGGTGGTGTCATGGCATCGGCAAAGCGACCCTGCAGTTTTTGGAAAATGGAGCTTATATGTACTGCTCTACTTCTGCTACTGTGACCCGAGGACATTTTGATGCTAAAAAACACATTTATTGTAATGTACGTAATTTACTTTTTTATACTTATTTTTTGTCATATAAACTATTTATATATACAAGAAATATCTTATTTTAAATATATTTGCAATACTTTAATTTAATAATTTAAAGAATATTTAAATTAATTTTGTATCAATCTAATTTATACAAATTAAGACACCAACTTTTAATTTGTAATGCTTATAAGCCATGTTTTTTTACTATTTTACAAAAAGCAATACCAGTTTAAGATAATTAAATTTTAAACAGATGAAATTGGAATGTAAAATAGATCTAGATATTTAAATATCATAACGAAGCTTTTCTTAAAAAATAATATATTTTATATTATTTTTATTTTATAATTTTATGAATATAAAATATAATTTTTTTTGAATGTCTCTAAATGTTATTTCCACCATGTTATAACAAAATAAATTTTGATATAAATTTTGTATTAATGTTAATTTACAACGAAAATAATTTTGAAGTTTACTATCGTACAAATTTTTATATTAAATTTATATATTTTATACAAATTTTTAAATTAATTATAGTTAATAAAAACAAGTACTTTTACTGTAATGTTTATTAGTATTTTTTAAATTGTTTTATATTTTTGCAAGACTAATATCTTTAATAACAGATTCATAATAAACTATAGTAATGTTGTTATTAATTTCAATGTTTCCATTTAAAGAACACGTAAATAGGTTAAGATTATCCAAGGTCGGTACGTTCAAACAATTGTCTATTATTAATTGGGCATTATTACCCTAAAATGTTGAACTCCTTGTTGTTGGCGTCTTCGTGAGCAACAGTTCTTTCTCTGCTTCTTGTCCTCGCTCTCGCTTTATCCTCTCTCTCTTTCTCAATCCTTACTCCCTTGCTCTTTTAATTTTTATTCGTTTAGACGCTGATTACTAGACAAATATGTTTGTTCTGCAGCCGCCTATGCGTATACCTAAACATTAGACCGTCGGGAACTGACGAGGCTTTTTCCTCGTCGAAAAGAGGAAGACGAAATAAGAAAAAGACATGGGGACAGCAGTAGATGAAATACTTGGTGCTTTGCTTCTTCTACTTTAACTTCAAAAAGAAAAGAAAACGCTGATATTAACCCCCTGGAATTTTCACTGAAATCCACAATTCTCAATATCTTCAGCATACAAAAAGAAATCGGGAGAAAAAAATAAAGCAGCAGAAAAACGTATCCTACGTATCACAACCCCCACGTACACACGTACATATGTATTCACCGTATCACTCACGCATCAACGAGAACTTCGGCTGTTGTTGGTTGGCACACACGCGGTCACTTACTTCCCCTTTCAATGGGCGCGCGTCGCCGCAGCTTTGCCTCTGTTATGTGGGTGCAACAGATCCTCGACGGTCAGCCGGTGCAGATCGTGACGCGCGACCATCCCGTCGCCTGGACTCGCCACATTTTTGACGATCCTCAATCTCTGGTCCGCCGTTCTTTTTTTGTAATCGAAACTCAGTTCCCGTCCTCCTTCTCTTTCTTCTCGTCGTCGTCGTCGTTGTCGCCGTCGTCGTCGCCGCTGCCCCCGCCACCGCCGCCGTCGTCGTCGTCGACGTCGTTGAAGTTGTCGTCGTCGTCGTTGAAGTTGTCGTCGTCGTTGGCGTCAACGTTAGCGTCCTCGTCCTTTTGGTCGTTGTTATTATCGTTGTTCCCGCCGTCGTCGTCGTCGTCGCTGTTATCGTTGTCAGACGAGTTAATACGCGGCAGAGCTTCAACGCGCAATGAAACTTCGATCAATTAAGCGATGCGATCCCGCATTCGGACGGCTACTGGCTGCAGCCTGCAATGTCTCGGAGCGATGTTGAACGCGAGGATCTCTAGACGGCTACACTGTACACCGTATTCTACACGGCACTCACCTATGATGTAGCCAGTCCAGCGGTGTGGCATGTTACTCTTGCTTAGTGCTTATCGCGATTCGTATTCTACAGTTTGTGCTATTGTTGGCCGAAGCGACCCCTAGCGGTGATACTGCGAGATAGCGAGTTCATGCATGATTCATGATTCGACATGCATGCACGCACGCGCAATTATGTATGAGAAGATCGTCGAGGTAAATGGGCGCGTAGCTCCTAGATCCTCGATTTCGAATGTCTAATGTTTAATGTTTGTTGCATGCTGTATTCTTCTCGCTCATAATTTCACGACCTTGTCGGCTTTACCATATTACCTATGTACCGTGAACGGCCTTTTTTTTGATTGAGTAGCAGTCGTCATTCGTGCGCGCTCATTTCAAATTAACAGCTCAATAATAAAGTGTCTCGTTTATGAGTTAGCTTAAAATTTAAACGTTTTAATGAATATTATTATTTTTTAAAATCATGACATACATAATAAAAATGGTTACTTGGTATTTCTGTATAAGTGAATTCCCTTATTTTATAAATATATTATCTATGATTTTTAAATTAGAAATTACTTTAACATATTTTTACTTTTAAATATATGAATTAAAAAACATGTCAATAGCGTTATGTATAAAAATTTTGTAATCGAATCTTATTTTGTGTGGTATTAAAACCAAATTTTTTTAATATCTTTTACTTACTGGCACAAGAATAGATTTAGTTAAACAAAAAATAATTCCTTATAGTAAAATAAATATAATTATAATTTTTTTACTTAATATTGTTTTAACTTTATTATTAGTTAATTAAACAACAACATAACATGATAATTAAATTTCATTATTCACAAGTTAATGAAAATTGAATCTCTTCTAAAAAACAAAATTTTTATTTTCATCAAATCATTTGAAGATTAAGAATCATCTTAATTAAAAATTCAAATAATTCTTATGACATGATGAATAAGTTTCTTTTTAAAATACTTCCTTTTACTAAACTATACTCTAATTCATTTTAAATTACAGTTTCTATTATTACAAAAAAACATGAAAATATACGTTTTATCTATATATATTATATACGTATTCACCGATATAATTTATATGTTTAAATAATTACAATACAGTATTTCACATGATTTAGTTGTTTACAATATAGATATAATATAATTATAATATTGTAAGTTAGTGTTATTATAATGATGTAAAAGTTTTAATTTTATAATCTAATAATTTTATTTTCAATATCAATGTATATTCTTATATTATGTTAAAAAAACATATTGTATTTTTATAAGTAAGGAATAAAAATGTGCTTTTAATTTATATAAAGTAATCATTAAGTATTTTTCCACCAGAATATTATTTTCATCTTATACAAAAAATTTGTAGTAATTATAATTATAGCTGGAATTTGATTTATATAATTGTCAATTTAATAATTTAATTCTGTCATAATATTTTTACATGTTTTAACAACTTTACAACTTCATTTGAATAATTTTAAGAACAATAATATAAACAATCAATGCATTAATTATATATTTTATCTAATTATTTAGAATGAACGTTGCAATATATTTAAAAAGAAATCTGAATAAAATTTTCATAAATCTATTTTTAATTTACAAAAGCTTTCTTTATATTATTGTAAGTTTCAAAAGCACATTTTGTTATATATTAAGAAATTATTTCTACACAATATAGTTTAGAATTACTTTTTTGATATGGAATTCTGGTGCTATATTTTATCCAAACATTCCATAAATATTTTTGTAAATATATTTAATTAAAATTTGAACATGTGGTTAAGTCATTAAGAATAGTAGATTTTAATATGTTAAATATATGATGCATAGAAATTACGATTCATTTGTTTATTCTTAAGTATTTTATTACAAATTTACAATAAACTTATACAAAATTAATTCAGAATAAATCTAGAATTCGAAAATCCTGAAATTATATTTTTCTAATTTAAAATAAAATGATGCATATTATATATTTTTACCATACCGACAATCTTTACATAAAATACATATTTTGATACAGTATAAGGATTTGAATAATTAAAGAATGCACTTACATAATTTACTTGCATGTCAAAAAAGTGCATTGAATTATCTTTCCAATATTTTTGAAAATAAACTGTACAATTACCAAAAAAAAACCGCAGTACAACATTAGCAATTAGAAATGACATTGTTTGACAAATTTTTACTTCAAATTTATTAAAGAATAACTTTTTGTGCTTGCATTACTCGTCAATGTCATAGTATGAAAATAATTTTTAAATTGAATATAGTTTTGAAATTTTTTTTTAATTTATTTTTAATATAATAAATAAGAAGCCTTTACTAAATATTTTTGAAATACAATAAATATTTTAAGACAAGCGACATAAATATAAAAATAATATAATCTATAAAAATATCCATTGCTTTCATGTCAGTTTGATTAATTTAATAACCATTTAAAAATTAGTTGAATTGTATATACATATACGTATTTATGTGCACATGCATACACATGTATATATATATATCAATCTTGTACGTATGTAGTTATAAATTAGAACTATAAATAACCCTTTCTTTCTTAATTTACTATCTATTTATTTCAGAAAGTATGATGATAAGTTTTCATTAAAGTCTAGCATAGTGTACAAGTATTTGGCTATACGACTAGCTCGATTCTAAGATTCAAAGTTTAGCTCACAGCTATGACTTTTGTTGTATTGCATTCAGTAAGACGTCACCGATTGTCGAAGTAGATGCTTAGCCTTAGTAAAATAAAACTTGACATTAAGAACCAGCTTACTGGTATTGATGCCAAGATACGATACCTATCATCTGTAAAATTATAATGAATATATGGAAAATTATTTTGAAATTTATAAAAATCTAATTAAGATACTGTTAAAAAAAGTTTATATATATATATATATATATATATATATATAATTGTATATTAAATTATTAAAAGTTTATATATATATATATATATATATATAATTGTGTAATGAAAATTGATAGTAAATACATGGAATGATTTTTATTATAAATTTAAAATGAGAACTAAATTTATTATGATTATATAAAATATATTTTTATTTAAAACGGTAAACTTATTAATAGAAATAGATTCATTTTAATATAAAAATTTCAATTTTTTCGGAAAAAAATAATTTATTTGTTGCTGCAATTATTAGAATTTTTAAAAATAATGGCAATTATTAGTTTATACACTTACTTATTGTATTCGATTTTTGTATTTACTATCATTTTGAGCTACATTTGTAAACACATTGTTAAATTGTATATAATTGTAAATACTTTCCAAAGTTATATTAGAACTTAATTTTAATGTGAATAAAAGTAGTAAAGTAAACACATACAAATACAGAAAAAAATATAAATAGAGGGAATAGATAGGGTATACAAAATTGTACAATTGTATATGCAACATGTTATTTAAGGTAAATATGTACAACACTTAATAATAAATATAAATACTTAGTAATGCTACTAAATGCACATAAATATAGCAATTAATTAACACAATTGTGTACATAAATATTTCCATAAAACATAAATTAATACAATGCAATGAGTAAATTTTACACAGGTGTGTGTCCAAAAAATTATCCATCTACAGTTTTTTACATGCATAACGGAGTATAATTAAAATCACTTTGTATCCTGAAGAAGGAGATGAAAAAGGAATTTTGTACAAAAATAAGAATATTTTGACTAACTACGAGGTACGTGAATTGATAGTGGAGTTTAAAAGCGAATCCTTTATCGTGTCCACAAGTTCAGTCTTCGAACCAGCGGTATATTTATTATTACCTGTCATCTGAGGGGACATTTTTATTGATGCCCAACCAAGACTTTTTTGTACTGCCATTCTCCATTTTTTGTATCTTGCATCTCGTTCTAAAACAAAAATGCATTAAATATGAATCTTAAGTTTTTTTACGTACATGAAGATATTTTGAAAATAATTGATAAATATGAAATATCGATAATTTTGAAACAATTACAATAGAGATTTGTAACTTGGTTTTTTGTTTTAATATAGATAATCTAAAAGCCCGCATTTATAATTTTCCTTGGTAATGATTAAATTTTATGCAAAGTAAAAATATTGTATTTAATCTATCGATTTAACAATCTCTCAATTACAAGGTTGTTGTATCTCTTTGAATGATTCATTTAAGCTAATTATATGTTCGTACCTTCTGGTGTTGTTGTGGGTAAAAATGTGTCAGTAATAACTGTTTCAACACCTGCACCTTCTAATTCCCACAGTCCTATACCAGTTGCATTTCCAGCAGCTTTTGCAGCACCTAGTGCTGTAATATCAGGTACTCTTGACCTAACTAAAAGTATAAAATATGAATATTAGTAGAAGTGTTTAATGGCCATTAAATATTTCTTGTTTGTAAAATCATTTTTATATATCTATGAATTTATCAATATCGATTTTTCTTTATTAATGGATCCAGTATTTATATAATTATATCTAGATAATTAATTTAATAAATAATAGATATCACTATTTTGTAATATACAATAATATATAACCAAAATAGCACATGCAGAGTAATCTAGCTGTAAATAAAGTGACTTGAAAATATAAAAATTACTATAAGAAAATGGAAATGTAATTCTAAATATTATATATTTTATCGAGAAAAAAATTTTGTCGATTAAGATGTATTGATTTATAAAATCGAAAATATTAAAATTATTGCAATAACAATTAATGATAAACATCATTTTCATTATATTTTTGACAAAATTTTTCATCGACATTAAGATTTTGCAATTCAAAACAAGAAATACTTACAAACTGGTATACCAGCAATATCAGCTTGCAACTGCATAAGTAAACTGTTAATAGTCATTTTTCCGTCCGTGTATAATTTTGTTAATGGAAAACCGCAGTCTTTGAACATGGCTTCTATAATATCTCTTGTTTGGAAACAGACAGCTTCTAACGATGCTCTTATAATGTGATCTTTTGTAGAAAATGTAGTTAGTCCACAAATAATTCTACATACGAAATAATAATATTATTTACTAGTTAATATTTGAGGGCAAATTAAGTTATTTTACAAGTCATTTAATGGAAGGAACGCATCCTGCGAATTTTCAATATTATTTGAGAGAGAGAGAGAGAGAGAGAGAGAGAGAGAGAGAGAGAGAGAGACGCACCCCCGGGCATCCTTTCTCCAATAGGGCGCGTAAAGTCCAGAGAACGCAGGTACAAAGTAAACATCCCCTGTGTTTAGGACTTTCTCGGCGAGGTGCTCGCTCTCTTGCACATCCTTAATCATACGCATATTATCACGGAGCCACTTGATTGCAAGACCCGCTACTGCTATCGAACCCTCGAGTGCGTATACGGCCGGACTTTTTGGGCCCAGTTGATACGCCACTGTAGTCACCAAGCCATGCGAAGAAAAAACTCTCTGCGAATATTAACAAGAGATAATGTCATTATCGTTCGGATAGAAAGTTTGATAAAAGATAGAACGACTTTATTTTTAAATCTTTTTAAATATGATTACAGGACTCAGTACTATGCGTCAATAAAGTACATACAGAGTAGAGAATTGATATTTGGTAATTGAAATTTGCATTTACGAAACCGTCTGTTTCAAATCTGTAATTTAAACAATCTGTAAGACTACCAGAAAGATTATTTAATATTTAAAAATAGTAAAATTAAGCCCTTTTTTATTGATAGTATATATGGAATTAGTTACACACTTTCATTATATCACATGATTATGAAATATGTGAAAACTCAATAACGACAATCGAATTATTGTACGGAATTTATTTACAAGTAAACACGTTGATAAATAGTAACAATTAAAAATGGCATTTCTTGTATTTAAATTAATATTTTGAAAAATATCATCTATTTCATAAATGTAAATGCAATCAAAATGGTAAATGTTGTTTTTCTATCATATAAATGAAACTACATTGAAAATAATAATAACTTGTTGAATAAATAATTAATTAACTTACTGTTTGACCAGTATTACATAGTAAAAAACATCCACTTCTGTATGTATTTTTTGCTTGCCCTTGTTTTAAACAATTTTGTCCTACAAGTGCTGCTTGTTGATTTCCTAATATCTGTAACAGATGCAATAATTATATTCTAGTTCATTGAAAAACAAGCAATAATATTTGTACAATTGTTAAATATTTTAAAAATCACATCTTACGAACTTACTCCTGATATTGGAATGCCCTTTAATGGTCCGACTTTGATGTTCCCATAAATTTCTGAGCTACTTCGGATTTTTGGAAGAATGTGCATGGGAATGTTAAAGTATCGGCATAGAGTTACATCCCAAGTCATAGTTTCAATGTTCATGAGCATAGTCCTCGAAGCGTTGGTTACATCGGTTATATACAGTCCACCATCCTTCCCTCCCGTTAAATTCTTTAAAAAAAATGTAAAATATATTGTAAATATTTTTAATCAGCAAATATGTAGGTATATTTTAAAGTTAAAGTCAATAAAATTATAGGTCATTTTTTTTTAAGATATAGATATTTATTATCAGAAATTACATTGCAATATGGAGACTTCGAGAGTAACTGATTATAGCAAGTTTTTGTTTATTTCTACAATTGAAATTAAGAAAAAAGATATTTAGAATTGCTCATTTCATCTATATTTTTGTAAAGACAATTATATAACAAAGAAACCAAATGGAAATTTTGGATAATTTTAAGTACGCTTGAATTAAACAATAGTCAATGATATTCGTTGTTTGTTAAATAATCTCAAAACGAGGATAAAATTTTCTCATTTATTTGACTTGTCATAAATGTATTTCAATATTATTTCTTACTTATTAAACTTCAATTTTCGAAAATGCAAGCTTAAAAAGTGTATTTTTGAAAAACGTATTTACAATAAAATCATTACTTTATAAATAAATTAATTAAAATAATTATTTAAGTATTTTATATAGATACCATAATAATAATGAATGAGAAATTATCATTTATTTATTTAAATTAATTTACAAATTTCTAGAGCACGTGTTTAAGCTATTAATAATATAAAAATTAAATTAATTCATTAGTACAATGAATGATTGATATGGTGATAAATCAAATTGATATTATAAGACTATTACATATATTTTTTGTTTTTAATTTATGGACAATTGCTTAATATTTAAAAGATAATAGAATCGAGTAATAGAGATAATAGAGAATATATAATAATTCTGTATGTGCAGCTGATTAACATAGTAATATTTATTAATTATTATTAAATTTCAACAGAACGAAATGCTCCATACAAATTTATAAAGTATTAATAGTAGTAGTAATAATAATAATAATAATAAATAGCTCCAAATGTAACAACTAATGAGTATATATTTAAGAATTGAATTCGATATTTATAATATAATATTTACGAATATTAAATTCTGCCAAACTAGTAGCATTTTTACTAATAAAAAGAGATAGAAGTAAGTTACTGAAAATTGTTGAAAGTTATTGAAACCTAATTAAAAAAACACAATGTAATTATGAAAAGGATCCCCAACTGTTAAATTACTCGCTCGAGAAGCTTGATGAACTTTACATCTTTGCAATTTAAATGCAAGCTTTATAGACACTTACCCAGACGAGCCACGTGTCCAAGGTTCCAAACATGCAGTGACCCTCGTGCATCGCTTTTTTGACGCCTGGTACATTCTCCATCAACCATCTAATTTTTAGCGCCGAGAAGTATGAACTGACGGGGAGACCGCAAATTGGCCTTAGATGATTCTTATTATTGTCTGGAAATCTGGCTATTATCTGATCGACCATTTTGTTCGTCCTGATGTCTGACCATACTTTGGATGACAAGTAAAGTATTTTCTATGTTATTAGTGTGCCACTTGATAATAGCGATAGCACGCGTTTTTTATTAGACTAACAACTTGCTTTTTACTTTTTGTTGTGTCACTTAATTTTTAATAAACATGCTTCACTAAAGAATATTACTTATATATTAACTGTCGTTTTATCAAATTTACCCAATGCTTCTTTTATTCTCATTTGCATATAATGATGCAGCAAATAATCTTAGTTGCCTAACAAATTTTTAATTTGCATGAAAGATTTTTTACATTTCACGAATTTTAAAAAAGATCAAATATGTTAAATGCGTATTAGATAAATCTGTTAATCAAGTCAATTATCCATAAGTAAATATGTTATATAGAAATATTGATAACATTATAATATTAGTAAGCAAAATATTTTTACTTCTGAATCATGAAATATTAAAATAAACCGTTCGAAATTGATAATATTGTACAAATTTGGATAATATTGTATTAGAGTTTTTATTTTGATTATTTGACTTTAATTTTCAATCAATTCAAGTAAATATAATTATAGATAAGATCTTTTTGCTTTAAACATATTGCAGACGTCTTTTTATAAAAGCTCTATAATATTTCTTTATCAAATCATTTTTCAACTACCAAATAATATAAATAAAATTAACGATGATTTTTTCCGCTATCAGATACCTAATATATATAAACGATAAAATAATAAAATGTTGCATGTAACTATATAAATCTTTTATAAATCAAATTTAAATCTCATTCAAATAACTGGAGTTATTGTAAATCATTCATATCGAAATTTTAGAGAAAACCTATGTAATATTGTGATATAAGGCTAATTTGTTCTTTGTAATATGACGTATAAAAGATTTAAGTAAAAATATATCTCTACATGTAATTATTTTTCATTCACAACGTCTGTCATTGTGCTATTTTATAATGAAAAAAAAAAACTTACAAATAGCATTGAAAAGTGGCTCTCCGGTCTTAGAGTCCCAGACAAGAGTTGTTTCTCTGGAATTGCAAATGCCAATGGTGACAATATTTTTTATATCCAAGTCATTATTTTCCATTCTTTGGAGTACGTAAGTTATACACGTTCTTATCGCGGTTTTGATTTCATTTGGGTCTTGCTCGACCCAACCTTCTTGTGGTGTGAGCTGCTCAATATCGATCTGATGCGATTCGACTTCAGACACATGTTTCGCACTGAAAATCTACGTAAGAACGTTTCTGTATTTTGTTGATGTACACGATGGGATAAATAAAAATTGAAAACAACGTAATGGATAAAAACGAGAATATGCACTTACTTGAGAGTATTCTAAATTAATAAATAAGTATGCTTATGATATAGTGTATTATTATTGTATAGAAAATGCTATGAGGTCCACAATTTTTATAATTATTACACGCATCAATTTATTAGTTATTAATAAAATATTATAGAGAAAATTTAGAGTTAAAATTAACTTTTATTATAAATATATGCTAATAGATATCATCTATAGTTTAGACAGACAATATTTTAGTTAGGACTGAAGTACTTAATAATTTTAATACTAGATACTCAATTTTATATTAATTGTCAATTACACGTTAAAAATAATATTTTTTTAGTATTAATAACAATATTTTAATTCTAATTATTATCGTTAATTATTACTATTCACTATCGTATTTAAACTATTCATTATCGTTATGTATTTAAATGTTCATTGGATGTATATATTTTCGTAAACATATTTCAAGCATCCAGATAAGAAATTATTTCAAACATGTAACGCTTATCTATGAATTAAGTAACTACGTTTAAATAGGAAAATTTACAGTGGCTGCGTTTGATTCAAGTACAACATTCCACAATATATACAGGCACGGTGAATTATTTTAAAAAACTTGTTTTTATTTTATTTTCTTAACTCTACAGAAGATGATATTTATTATTGTATTTATGAAAAATAATAACGATATACTCATATTATTTATTTAATTTTTTTATTTCAAATATATATAAATAAAATGAATCTATGGAGTAGGATTAGTTGTCTTTCAACTTTTGACGAATACGTATCAATTATTATAGAAATATTTACTATAGAAATATTTATTTCAATAAAATTATTTAAGTACTAATTCTTTTTAGGATATGAGTTTCTATATTATAAATATATGAAATACAATAGCATGTACTATTTCCAGACTGATATGTTGAAATAGTTTTTTCATTTTTTTCTTCGTATTATTAACTGAAGTGTATAATTATTATATTTATTTGTGATATTATTTTAACTTAATTATAAGAAATACAAAAATTTTACGTCTTAATATGTATTTTATTTATGAAAATATTGATGAGGTAAGTCTTTATTGAATATAATAATATTTTTACTTGTCTATTTTGTTTAGCACGTTAGATTTAATTACTAGAGTAAAGCTTCTTAATTAAGTTTTTTATATTTATTATTTAAAGTATTTTGACGAATAATTTTATTAAATAGTTTTGTAATAAAATTTGTTTAATGAAGAAATTTCATAAATATGTTAAATAAATATAATTAAATATAATTAAACGATAGGATTGTGATAATATTTGATTGTGACATTTTTCATAAGTTCTTTATATGAATTATTTTCTTTCTTTATATGAATTATATCAAGATATTTTTTGTTAAAAAACTACTTGTAAAAGGTAACAATTATTATATTAAACTCTGATGTTATTCCGTAATTACTTACGACAAATCGAACGGTTCGCGTGCCTACGTCAATCACTCCAATAAATGGACCAGGTTTGCTTGGGATTGCAGACATCATATCTGAAAAGAATTAAAAATAGAATAATAATAATGTACATACATTAAAATTTTACCAATCAATTTTCGATATTTTGCAATGTCCATTACATACTTTATGTTAAAAATAATGCTTTTATAATAAATGAATACACATGCAAAGTACTTGAAATTAAGATTATCACTTTAAGATTTGTGTCTTTATGTGGAAATTTATTATTCACAGTTAATATTTCTTACTTAAGTAATATTCATATTTTTAATTTTCTTATTAAAAATCTTACGGAAAGGTAATAACAAAAAATTTATGTGATTCGTATATTTCTGTAAAAATTTAAATATGATCTATATTTCTTTGCATTGATTAAGAATGAAAGACGCTTATTTATGGAAAAAATTTTTATTGGTTTGCGATTTAAAAGGGTATGATGTGTAATAATTAAAAGATATTTATTAATGTAACTCTATACGTAGGAAACAGCGAATACGAATAAGGTTAAATAAACCCAATGGATTTTAAGTTTGTCAGTGTCAATGATTTATCATGTATCAATTCCTTCTTCACACATGCTTTAAGAAATATTTTTCATCACGTCAGCAAAGTTCATAAAAGCATTGTCTGTGAGTAAGTATGGAAACTTATGTTAGTTATAAAAATTTAATTAAATAAATAAATGCAAAGTGCGATGCCGGTGGTTCCGTATCCTTACCTCTTTGATTATTGTACAGGCACTTTGAACTCGATTTAATAAAGCAATAAAACAAGTGTAATGCACGCGTTGTCTTAATATTGATAACAAGAGTCCGTCTGCACGCGATGTATCGTCAGGCGACTTAAAGAATTCCGATATACGCCTGCAAATCGCGGGGACTGGAAATAAAGCACTAAAGTGACCGTTTACGTCCCGCGATTTTCCTTATTTCTTTTGACATCGCGAGGTCGGGTGGGGGAGTCATAGAGAGCGATTGGTGCTTGTCAGTAGGCTCGCCGACGGCAGCCTAACTCACATTGTGATGAGTCCCAATGTCGATGCGCTACTAGCTAGTGGCACTCGCTTTCGCAACCCGGAGGGATCCCCAAGACGTTTCAAGCCGCGAAGCATTTCTGGAAGAAGGGCAATTGATTCTCTTTATTCTACCATGGCAGATTTGCTTCTGTCGCTCGCGAAAGCGCAGGATGAATTTCCATAGGCTTTATAGCGAATCGAATTAACGCGCGATCCAAGAAAATTCCGTCTCTGACACGTACTTTCTAAAAATCAATCTTCGGTGAGGCATGAAAGTCAGCTGGGTGAGAAAAATTATTCATCTAGGATGACTTAATCACAAAAAATAGCTATATCAGTGACAATGATAAAAATAACATTTTTATCGTAAAATTTTCATTATGCTAAGTGAATGTGTCGCTTAGATTATGGTATTTGGGAAAATAATGGAATAGAGAGAGAAAATGATTTGCGTTGTGTATAGTTTTAGTATGTTGGATTGTAATAAAGTATTGCAACGAGTTATCATTATGTAATTTTTATTCAATTTTATATTGTGAACGATGATATGATTTGAAATATCTTTGATAAGACTACGAAAAAAGGTAATAATGAAGGTCAGTCTTTCCCAATAGGATAATATTGTAACATTGTAACGAAAAATAAATATGTTGTTATTTTATTGAGAGTAAGTTTGAAAACATACAGATTTTTAAAAACTTACGGAATAAACACCAAAAACTGGTTATTTTTGTTTTCACTATTAAATATCACAATATAAATATTTACTTGTTAGTTTTTATTTTACTTATTTAAGAACATAAGACCATAATAAATTTTTTATTATATTAAAATAATATACTTCTTTCTTTTTAAAACAAATTCATAGCATATTTGATGTACCTGCTTATTCGTCAAATGTAAATTACTCTACAATTTACTAGTTATATGGTCATAAAGCGCTTAAATAATATGGTTGAATATTTTCTTTCCAATATTATGAATAATCAACGACTAACAAAACCAACTTTTATTTATAAAACTTATTGATTAATAATGAATTAATTAATATTTCTAACTATAGTTGCCCATTTTTGTAAATTTTATCAGAACTTGTAATCAACTTAATAAATAAAATTTAATACAAATATATACGGCTACTAATTGTTGAAATTATAAAATAATTTTTTTTGTATAACTTTTCATAGAAAACACGAATTAATGGTTTACTGGTAATACTGTTGATTGTTTTTATTCATTTAACTTCTAATTCACTAATTATAGTATATAGTTATTAAAATAAAATTATCATTCATTTTTAGACTAACACAATTTAACTAAAGTATACGATTTGCATGTTTTTCATTTAATTTAAGTTGATTTTTCGTTTGAACTTTAAATTTATGCATAAGCCATTAGTTCAATGCGCTTATATTATCATTAAAATAAGAGGAAACATACTTGTTTTCTTCATCATCAGATTTATACAAATCAAAATAAATCGAATTAAAGAAATTTAGTGCAATATTAAAATGCTTTAATATATATATATATATATATATATATATATATATATATATATATATTTCTTTTTTTTATTGACCTAAAAAAATAACTACTTACACTTATTTATTAATGAATTTTGATTTAGCTATTTATAAACATGCTAAAACTTGTTTATTTTAACTTTTTTATTTCTATTTCAATAGTATTTTTATAATTATTTATAACAAATTATATATTAATTTAAACATAGTAAATGCATTTATATAATGGATATATATATATATATATATATTTAAATGAAAATTTTTAATGATCTAAATGAAAATTAAAAAAAAAATTCTAATTGATTTATAAATTGAATGATGTAGCATTTATTTTTACAAAACAAGAATACAATATTTTGAATAATTGACAAAGCAATACCGAAAATTTTTATCCTTTTTGAGTTTGGAACAAAGTTATATTTAAAAAGGATTTTACAATGCGTTTATAACGATCGAAAATATAATTGAACATATAATTATATATAAAGATACAGAGAACAAATTATCTGTAGGCCGTTGTTTTTTTTTATTTTATAAAAGTTGTGTCATAAAAATGATTATCAACATATAAATTCCATACAGTAACTTATTGCTACGACAAATATTTTCTTATCAGTCTTTGTGTTCTAAAATGTTTGTCTGATTGTTTATGAACCAATTTATGTTTTAAATCAAAAGAATTAAACTGTAATTTGTGAACAGACTAAATTAAAATACTAATATTCTTATCAAGATAACGAAAATTAAAATTACATAATCTATTGTACGCTATACCATTGTGTATTTTTTAAAGTTATTTATTGTGTGTAGTGCGAATTAGAATATTAAATTTGATTTTTTTACATTTATTGTTAAGCTATGTAATACAATATTAAAAATGTGAAATATTTCTCACATTTATAAATAAATAAAACAAACCAAATAATAAAGAGTTAAATTTGATACTTATTTATTAGTAAATAGTTGCAGTTATAGTTTTATTTATTTATATTCATTATTGACATTTTTAAATAGTTTGCTATGTACTTATATTCCTTATTTCTGTACCAGCTATTGATCCCTATTGTATGTTAAAATGTTAACATAATCAGATCAGTCAATAATGAACAACGGGCATATCTTACATTGATAATTATATAGTATATAACATGATACTATATAATCATTTATAATCACTTTTGACTATAATTATAATCAATGCATTTGCAATTACTTATAAATTGATTTTGAATTGAATAAAAATTGTCGATTGAAAAGTAATTTTGATTTTGTAGTTATTGATGAATACCAATTAATTATATGCTCTATATCGCGGTGACATCGAGTATAGGTCAGAGATAAATAATTATAATTTTTGTATTTTTTAAGAGAAAATTAAGATAATACAATTTAATAAATTATTTCTTCAAAGAACTTTTGAAACAATTTAAAGGTAACTTGATTATAAGAACAAATTTTTTCGGAATTTCAATTAGGTTTATATATTTAAAAAATTTAATAACTAAACGTCACTAGGTTTCAAAAGGATTGAATATAATACAAAGTATTTATTATATGTATTTATTTCACAAACAACTCACGCCTATAGCTACTATTATTATACTTTATTTTTTACTATTATTACTTTTCTTTACACTTCTAACTTTTTGTAGTTTAATGTATTGTAATGAAATACGAATATAAAACTGATATATATCGTGGAAATTTCATATATATATATATATATATATATATATATATATTCGACTAATTAATGTCAGTAAGTCCTAAATTTTTATTTGTCTATACGGTCATCATATTTTGTAATTAGTTTGACGTATTAACTATTTATTTAAGTCTGAAATATTATCAATTATGATCAGTTAATATTATAATCGCTATACTTATTAAAATCTGGATAATATTTATTAAATCAGATATTCTATTTTGTTTACAAAAATCAGATAATTTTTCTGATATAAAAATGTAATATTTGCATTATAAATATATATTTATTATAATGTACATTTGTACTAATATTATATTATTATTAACAAATAAAAAAGGGACAAAAGTCGAAAATGCCTCGCCAATAACAATTACAATGAATATATACAAGCACAATAAACATATTTAAATTTTCTTAACAAAAGTAGCGAAGTCAACCGTGTCGAGACATTGACCTGGCAATCAATCAAAAATCAGACTACCTAATTCTCACTCTCTCTCTCTCTCTCTCTCTCTCTCTCTCTCTCTGTCTGTCTTTCCCTTACATTATAATACACAGTTACTAAATACTTTTCTCCTCTATATCTTTATAAATATATAAAGTAAAAATTTCAATACATAACGATCTAGTCAAAATATAAAAAAAAATTTTAATTTTTATTTTTCTTACATTTACAAAATATGTACATATATGACAACAAACGTTCGATTCTTGTAACTAAATGGCCTCATAATTAATGGGTTCAAATTTTTTTGTCTTACATCACTTACAATATTACATCATAAATGATGTTTCAATCAATTCTAAATAACAGTGTTTATAATATGTGTTGAAAAAGAACGAAAATCTTTATAAAATTGGTTAATATGTGTGATAGATCTTTCATAGATAACAACTTTTTGAATTGTTAGCTTATTTCAGAAGCATACAATAATATTGAAATATACGTATATGAAATGTAATAAGTGATAGTATTTTACCACTAATACTTAGTAAAAAATTTGTAGAATGTAAAAGAATTTAATATTAAATAATTTAATGGAAACAATTTTTATGAAGTGCGATTTACTCTTAATAAAAAAATTCACTTTTACAAAATAAAATAATGTTTCATCTAATGTAAATATATTTATTATCATTTTATTAATTTTTTTACCACAAAGTAATGATCTTACTTTTAATTCATTCAATAATTAATAGTACTTACTACTGAATTTATTGAATACTTGCTAATAATTACAACTGGATTTGTTGAATATTTATTAATAATTATTACTGAATTTATTGAGTACTTATTATTTTATTAAATATTTAAACATTTTTTAAATTTATTTCTGAAAATAGTGTTAACATGTTTGTTATTTTTATATCATTATGCTTTTATTATACTACCATTATAATCTCAATATATTTCAATATTATTTATATAATAACAAACGTTTTATTTAATAAAAATTTAGACTAAATCAAGAATTATATAAATTTTGTTCAAAAACTTATTTCAAAATTTTCATGATAAAAACATAAAAATAAAAAAAAACAAATTTAAATTTATTAAAAAAAAAATCAATATTTTAATGCGTTAAAAATATCATAAAATTATAAATAAATCTGTCTGTGATTATTCCTCTTAATTTCAAATATTTCAATATTTCAACAAAGGAATGTAATAATTTTATTACTGAAGTGAAAGCAGATTTTGTTATACGAATAAATATATTACTACAGCAAATATCTTATCACGTAATATTTTTATTAACTATTTTAAAAAATTGAAAAAATATTAATATCTAAACAAAATATCTAAACTATGTTTCAATTAATTTATATATATTTGTAAATATTTATCTTTTCTCTTAGTTAATCAATAAAATTAAAAATATACTACTATATACAGTAATAATTATAAGAATGATTTTAAATAAATTATACAGAGAGATGATTGAAATTAAAATATATAATAAATTTCAAAAATGAATATAAATATTATTTACGACTTTCTTATCAAATTAAATTTTTTATCTGATAATATAAAAGATTCTGTTAGTAAATATCAGTCTTAAATTTTACTAAAGCATTTTTCTCATTTTTTATATTGTATATAATTCCGTAATAAAACTTATATTGATCAGAGATATGTAAAAAAGATGTAAATATTGTAACTAAATTACATTTTAAAAATGATTTCATTAAAAATTTTTTATTTATATTAAATTGAAAGAGTTAGAATATAATATATAATTTAAATGAACTTCATATTTGTAAATTTATCAATTTATAAATTTAACGACATTTGTATAAAACTAGTACTATTATATACTTATGACTTATTATATACTTATAACATACTTATGAAAGTGTGAATCATTATCATATCTACAGCCCTATAAAAATAGATAAAAACTGTTTTAAAAAATAACTTTCAAATTAATATATTAATTAATTATTTACATATATATATATATATATATATATATATTTTGTGTGTGTGTGTGTGTGTGTGTGTGTGTGTGTGTGTGTTTATATTTATGTTATTCTTTGATAATTTTGAAGAATTGGTGCTAGATCATTGATTAATTATTATTATATATATTATTTCTATTAATAATGTTAAAAATACACAAAAACTAATAAATAACGTTTTAAATAAGATGTAATCAATTTTTAATTTAGCAATGCAAATTCTCTATTGAAAATTAATTATAAATTAAGTTTTATAAAATAGAAAATAATTATTATTTTTAATACATATTTCATCATACGTCCAGTTTAATTGCAGCTTGACAATTTATTATATCAGCAAAAATAATTTGTCTTATTAATTTTATAACAGTGTATTGTTAAGCTTCCAAGAGTTTTGTAAAAATCAGAAATATCTGCAGATACCAAGTATTATTTTCAATTAATTCAATTAAATATTTCTAAATTTTACTTTTTAATTCAGTTTAATAAATAATCTGTTTTTGGTTCACTATAAAAATAAGATATCAGTAGTTCTATCAAACGTTAAAAAATAATTTGATAATCAAATTATAGTATATTTGAAAATCAGTAAATAATTTTTAGGAAGTATTTATAAGTGTGAGAACATTAGGATTATTTTATATTATTGTAATAGAATCATGTATTTAATTAACTCGTACATACAAATGATAAGGATTTTATTTATAAATACCTTTAATAAAATTAGAACAAAAATTATTTAAAAATTAAAAAAAATAAATTATTAAAATTTATAAGTTCTAAAATATTTTTCATATCAAAAACTATCCAATGAATTATATATTTTCTATGTTTAATTAATATAATAAAGGTATTCATTTTTATTTTTTTTAATATTTGAGTTCTAAATACATACAAATCAGCTAATTTATGGTACTTCAGTTTTTGATTTTTATCTTTTTTATTTCTATTGACCCCGCACGTGTTACTACAAACTACTTGACCAACAAAATATGTTTATGCTATTTTAATGTCGAATTTGTTCAATTTAAGAAGTTAGGTAAAACAGAACTTTTTACGTTAAAATATTTTTTGAAAATATATAATAAATAATTTTGAAAAATGAGATTAAGAAATAAATAAATTTATATTTCAGGTTTCCGAGTTTGCTTGGATTTGTACATATTTAAAAATTATTTTATAATTCATATAATTATGTTATAATAGATACTTTAAAATATTTATAATTGTTATATTAAATGATTGTAGTGGATAAATTACTCAAGTATTAATAAGTATAATATATGTAAGAAATTGATCATACAAATTTCAAATGTTAAATTTTTATATTTTTTGTTCGGAAATAATTTTCATATAGTATTGTGTATTCGTAATTAATTAACTGATTATCCGTGATTAATATTATTTTCGATGAAAACATTAAGAATGCATATGTTTCAATTTTCGTGGTAATTTAAGTCAATGCATAAATGTAAACTGCACCAATGTATATGACAAAATATAAATATATTGCATTTTGATTTCATCTTATTATGGAATTATATAATAATGTGATTTGATCAATATAGTAATTTAAGTCGTCATTGAGTAATTAAATTAAAATTAAAAGTAATAATCGTTTTAAGAATTTGAATTTTTAGAAATTAAAAATATGCATATTAATTCTTGTAAACAAAGTAATTAAAACACCTAAGCATGAAAATTCATTCAATTAATTTTAATGAATAAATTCAAGTCCAATGTAATTAGCAAAATTCCATTAGGTTAAAAAAGTTTTCGAAAAATTGCCTAACGTATAAGTACAATTGGAAAAAAAAATGATTTCCACATTTGAAATTATAAAAATAACACAAGTCTGCCATGCCAAATTTAATTATTGATATGATATGCCCGTAAGATTTTATTACATAATTTTCTTAAATCAAGAAAAACCTGTTTAGTCTTAACTCACTTTAGTCTTAAAAATAGCTACATGTCAAAACTAAAACCAAATGAGAATAAATAATCCCATATCAATGATAATTTGTTTAATATAAATTCACATAAATAATTTGAAATATGCATGACATCATTTAAAAATGTAACAATAATGAATTTATATCCTTTAGTATGTACATCTTAAATATACTTTAAAATCAAAATAATAAATATAATAAAATATAATATGTATAGATTCAAATATTTTAATAATGCTGAAATCGCGAGTAACTGAAATAATGAGATTTAGATCTTTAGAGCTCTATATGGTAAATAATGGGATTCATTATCCATACAAAATCATTAATGATAACTAAAATTTGGAAATGAGATTCAACTTTATATAAAAATATCAAAAATATGTATGCATATTTATTAAACTTCATTGTTCTTAAAAAAAGCGCATATAAATTATATGTGTAAAATATGAATTATTTATATTCCATAGATCGAATTTTATTTTTGCCTAAAATTTTTTAAATAAGATGAAAATATGTTTGTTCAATTAGAAATTGATTATAATATATTATTACTAGTTTATTATTTTAGTAGAAGTATTTCATTTGATTTCTGTTTAATTTATGCAATTAAATTTATGATGTAGCTATTATTAATATTTTCACCAGAAATATATTTTGTACTTACTAAGAGAAATTAATGAAAGTTTATAACTTAAATTTGTTAAGAATTACTGTTTAAAATTATTAAAACTACGTTTCATTTCAACCATTAACACTGTTAATAATGTTAATATTTTATTAAATTCTCGTTGGACATTTTTGACAGTAATTCTCTGCTGGTAATAAATGAAGAAAGCCAAAGAAAAGAAAGAGTCTAATAAACATAATTATCAACCTTATGATGCGTATTGTTCTACGGTATCCTCCATGAACTTCTTTACACGTATCACAAGAGAACTAATTTCACTAATTATAAAAGTCGCTCGTATTCATAAGAATTTTTAAATTGTACGACAGAACACGAAAGATCCGCGATTGTTTAGAAGGTAGTGAAGAGGGAATTAGTAGAGTGGGAAGGAAAAATGAACGGAGATACTGGAAGGGAGAGAGATAATGAAATAGACGAGGGGCAGAGAGCGACACAAATTGTCGAAACGGCAGCAGCGCGGCGGCACGGCCAAGACTAAAGTTAGGTGTCTTTGGACCGTTTGGCAAGCGCAACTTTAAAACTCATCGCCATCACGCAAGTAAAACAATCAGGCAAGGAACAAATGAAAGATGTAAGGATTAGATTTCCCTTCTTTTTATACTAATTTAGCGGAATGTTCCTGTTCACTGACTATTTTGATTATTTCAATAGTTATTTTACATTATATTACTTGAGTTAAATTATGCTACAGGGACGAAATTTTTCATAATTTACTTTAAAATAATTTTATTTTAAAAATTAGACTAAACATTTTTCTAAACTACTAACTTAACTAAACAAAACTTCACATGTAACTATTGCATAACATTTAAATGTCTATCTCTTCGATTTTCAAAGGTGTCATTCCAACTTTTATTTGTGTCAAGATCACTTTGAATTTAATTAAAATCATTTCTTGCTGTCTTTATTGGCAACGTCATTTTTATAGTAATATTTCTAATTAATTTAAAGAATATGTAACATGAAGATTAGGCATGTTATAAAATGTACTCTAGTTGCTTGTTCTTGATTAAATATAGTTATAAATTAATTATATTTTGCAATATATTTTTAACTTTATATAATGACTTGCACATTTGTTCGGTAATATAATATTTATACGTACTATGCATGTACTATGGCTTACGATTTCATTCTTTGAGAAAACAAAAAATAATTAATTAGACAAAACATGTTGCACGTTAAATAAATGAATTAATGTTCAAATGTTTTTGAAATGCTAGAATTACGAATTCATTATATAAGATATTTATCAATCTGTTATCTAGTACAATAAATATTATTTTAAAATCTTAGTAATAAAATTAGCTAGTTGAGTTACATTTGAGGGGTTGATAAATAAACAATTGATAAATTATCAATTATTTAATTATATAAATAAAGTAATAAATATATTTATTTCTTTAAGAAATCTGAATGATATTTTGGTCCAAAGTTTAAATTTTATTTTTAATATTGTCATTTTCTATGAATATTGATACAACAATATTATATTAACAATAAGTATTATAAGTATAATAAGATTTTATAAAACTGAGAGTCAAAATAAGTTCGTAAAATATTTGATAATAAATTATAAAATAAACAGAAATTATTGAATAATAAAATTGGAATCAATTAATATTTATTTTAAATGAATTATTTTTATAACATTATTATTACTATTCTATTATTTATATTAATATTCTTTATAACAGGTTTCTTTTTGTGAATATAAACATTTTTTTATATTCTGCAATTAAAAAATAAATTTTGACTTCATATTATTCTTTTCTAAATTAATTTATAAATATAATTTTGCACAAGTCCTGCAGTTTTTGAAATGTGTTATAAATTATGTTATAAATTTACTATATTGAATCAATAATAAGAACGAATACAAATGTAGAAATAATTTTGTGCCCAAATTAATTAAGTACATTCGTAAATTATTACTCGACTATGCGAACGATCAGTTTTACAGAGTATAGAATAAGAATTATGTTTTTTGAAATAATCTAAACTGAAATTGTGAATAAAATTAGTAACTTTAAAAAGGAAGTATTGGTATTCCTTTAATTTGAGGTCAGTGTAGCTGAAATATTCAAGCGAGTTCAAGGTGTAATAAACATAGGCAAATGATGATGGTCGGGTTGCTTTGTCAATCCTTCGAAAGATAAGATATAAAACGTTATGTATGGTCTTGTATGGTATTTGTATGGACTTTACACTATCACGTGACGTAGCGCAATGTATATTATAAGTCTATGAAAAATGATAAGAATAAAAAGTACAAACTTATGGAAAATAAAAAAGACAAGCTTATGGAATGTTTAGCATTTACTTCTCTTGACCTTCCTAATAAGTTTTTTAATTATTATAATCGATGCCTATATGTCTGTGATCGTAAGGCAATTACTGTTATTTGTTATATTATACATATCCAAGACCTGAACTCAAAAAATCATTCATTAAAAGATAGATTCTCTGTATTTCATTTATATTATCAATTCGATGGATTTATAGAGTTCGATAAAATAACTACATAGTTCAAATAAGAATAATAGGCTAGTATATATACTTTTGGCAGTGAAACTATTCAAAACATCTATATGTATATTACATTATTATAATTGAAATTGACGTATAATAGATTTTTGACAAGATAGATTTTTGACAAGATAACAATAGTATTTATTTGAAAAATTTTATGCAAAAATGGCTGAGAGAATGGTTATTAAGTAAACATAGCCCTAAATAAGCTCTAATTTATACAAAACTTTCGTAAACTATGGCTGATGGAAAATTTTCTAAGTTTTGCAAAGATTTTCATAAATTAATTTGAATACTTCAACAGTATGTAATATACAGTTTATTTATACTTGCAATGATATAATTTAATAAAGATTTTCTATTAAAATGGATATCAAATACATCTACCAATCAGTAAAACATTTATTAAGATCTAATCTTATGATAATTCAATAAAATAAGTCAATTATAAAATTTGCTTATTATATCTCATAAGAACTGTAATAGTTATCATTCTTGATTGTACATTGTGTTCTCAAATAAATTTACTTAATAGATTTTCATGACATCATACGAGAGATTATAGTGAAAATTATTAAAAAGTGATATTAAAAAAAATTTGTTCATTTTAACCTTACGGATTTGTCTTTATTTTCATTATACGCGTTCATACTTTCATATTTTTTAATCAAACAATAGTTTTGTACTTTCATATCCCGAATTTTATTTAAGGAACTTATTTTATTACATAATATTTTATTATATATTTTATATATTTTATGATATATTTTATTTATTTTATTATATATTTTATATTTTTTATTATATATTTTATATATTTTATTATATATTTTATTAAATTACATTAAATTATTCGTCCTGTACATACACACGCGCGCGGGCGCACGTTCGCACGTATATGTAGCGCTATAACGATAAAATATGATATATTTTTAACCGCCCTTTTATTATTCTAGACTAATTCGGTCGAAAGTATTGAGTTATATAACTTTAAGTATTTTTTGGATTATTTACTTGCACAATTTTTTTATAATTATGTATAGATGCTATGATAAAAGAGATTACAACAAAATTTTGTATAAATATTCTAATACGGTAATTAACTTCAATCTTACGTAATTACATATACATATTATAAAAGATCAAATATATATTAAAAAATTAGTAATATTAGTCGATGGAAATCAAAATGACTTATTAATAACCTAGAGATATATTTATATATATTATTAGTATTGTAAATATCAGAGATACAAACAAAAATAGTAAATAGTTTTATAGTCAAATTTTTAAAATAACAACAACGACGACAACAACGATAACGACAACAAAAATGTATATATAATTTATAAAAATTTGTACCCAACAACATATTGATTTTCTTTTTCACTAATTGAAAAAAATAGGTATTACTAGCATACTCGCACACTATCACAAGAACACAAAAACATGTACATAAATTTAATTTAAATGAATAATAGGCATAACATATATGAAAACATGCAATCTATATTCATTAATAAGATACTTTAAGCAAACTAGTTTCTGGACTACGCGTGTTATCTTTTACAAAATAATATATTATATTAAATAAGATTCTCATCTTTTATATAATTATATAAGTGCATTATTTTTATAAAAAATGCAAGATTATAATATAATAATAAATAAATTACTTACATAGGTAATGTAAATTAAATATTTAAAAAGTAAACTGTATATTATATGCCTCAAAGTAAAAATTTGAAAAGATGAAAAATTATAATATTATTAGAATTTTAAAAAGTTTAACCGATTAAAATCATATTTATTAACATTACCTGCAAAAATATGTATTTATTTACATGAATTACAATGGTATAATTTATATAATTATATAAAAGATGAGAATCTTATATATTATTTTGTAAAAGATAACCCGCGTAGTCCGGTAACTAGTTTGCTTAAAGTATCTTATTAATTAATATAGATTGTATATTTTTATATACGTTATGTCTATTATAAAAAATTTATATAATTAATTATGTAAGAAATTGTTATACTATTTTTCAACGAATTGAAATATATTTTAAACAATAAAAATGTATCCAAAGGGAACAAAAACGATAGTCATAGTCACCCCCACGGTCTGTTTTAAAGTAAATTATCGAAATCGAGATGACGGTTTTGGTGTATGTACGCGTGCATTGCACATGAAGTGGCCTCGAATTTTAAATTGCTTCTTTGCCTACGTTCATAATGCGATAGTTACCCGGGAAGTATCGGACTACCGTATGAAGTAATGTTCGTCTCATGCTTATATAGCCATTTCTGCTGAATTTAGACACTTGCGAGTTCTTCTTATTTTTAACTGCGAAATTTAAATTTATGTATTATTTTATTAAAATTTCGAAACTAAAAATATTCAAAAATTAATTATTTCTACATATATATATATTTCTATATGTTCCGTGATAATTTAATTAATATTTTTCAATTTTATTATAACCGTTTCATGGTTTTTAGGATCTAAATTGTTGGTGGTATGTTGCTCGAATAAGCTAGAGCGTAGATAACGTCCACCTAGTGAGCAGTAGAAGAACTAATTCACTATGGAAGAGCCGCAGTTTTGAACTTACTTTTTAATAATTTGCTGTAGTTTTACGCTTTATATTTTAATATTTATCCGTTGTTTTCGCGTGCATTGAATATTAATATGCGTACATAGATAACTCCATAAATTATGATGAATAAAGAAGAATATAATATATATAATGATGAGATATTTC
Organism: Ceratosolen corneri; assembly: GCA_030522565.1. NCBI lineage: Eukaryota > Metazoa > Arthropoda > Insecta > Hymenoptera > Agaonidae > Ceratosolen > Ceratosolen corneri. Next base: position 36,509 of record JAPYYT010001173.1, read on the forward strand.
GAAATAAACTGACACTTTGAAATTTATCGATAAGTTTTCCGCGCAAGAATAATTCGGGCAAAATACTCATAAATTTAAAAATAAATATTAATTGTACGAGATAAGTCAAAGATTATTAAGTGGACATTTTTAAAAATAATTAACGATCTCTTGATTAGGTATAATTAGAATATCTTAATGAAATTAGGAATATTTACAAGAAATTTATAAATATTTCAAATGTAAGAACAATTTGACTAAGAAAGTTATTTAAAATTTTCAATAACCATATAATTTTTATTAAATAATGAACATTAATTTTTGTAATATTTAAAGAACTATTACAGATGATTAGTAATGTAATGTCAAACAATAATGGCTTTAATCATATAAGTTTGATTTATATTTTCTGCTGAACTATGTACACTTAACATAATCTATAGTACTTATTTTAACTTATTAGCATATATTTACAAATGCAGATCAGTAATAGTATATATATATTTGCTTTGAGGTTATGTACATAGTGGGACTAATTACATTATTTCATAAATTAATTGTTCAATTTTATTTGTTAAATTTTAAAAAACTTTTGAATTATTTAAATTTATAATTTACAATTTTTTAACATTCGGATAAATTATACGTTTATTATGCAGCATCCTACAATATGCCATCATATATTTTTCTATTTTCTGATATGATCTTTAATTATAACTTTTATAAAGTTACATTGAATTATTACTGTTAAATGTTTATTAAAAAATATCTTCTGAGGTTATTTATAAAAAAAGAAAAAAATTAAAAAATTAAATAAAAATAAAATTTATTTGTTTTTATTTTTTATTGACTATTATATAATATTTAAACTTTTGATTGCAAAATGAAATTAGAAGAAAATATAATTAATTATGTAAAAGACGAACCTGTACGAATTAGGCCAATATTTCTGACCTATTTTCTAGGAAAAACAAATAGATCTCAGTTTAATCGTTGTGTCGTACATTTTAAAGAAAAGAATATCATTCCGAGGGAAATGCCGAGGCTTCATCAGAATTCACATGCACAGGTAAAATTGAGTTCCCGTACGACACTGGAGCGAAAGAATAAAACATCCCTTCAGAGGGTAGTGGATCAAAGTGCAGATGCAAAGCACAAACGCGGTCGATAATTCGGAGTATCACCGCGTTTTCCGAGTTATTTTTGGATAATCAAGTTTAATCGAAAAACATGTTTATTCTACTTCAAATGCACAGGTACCTTCAATTTTTAAATAGTAGTTATAACTATCATGTACATGGTACGAATGATTATTAAAACAGCATTTGAAAAAATGATAAGGATATTAATCGTATTTTTAGTCTAATAATTATCCTGCTTAAGAAATAATTTATAGTACACTATTTAAATGGCTTCGGTTTGATAATTAATTTTTTATTTTCTAATATATTGTAAGTCAGTTTTAAAGAAATACATTTATAATATATATAATGTGTAATTAAAAATCATTATAACATTTTATTAATAGTCTAAAGTATATAGAATAACGTAAAAAATTATATAATTTTAAACCCATAATGTCAAACTATTTATATTTCAATCACATTCATAAAAGAATTAACTTGTCATGTGAGTGAATGAAACAAATATTAAATTTGTAAATGATATTACAATCCAATCAATATATTATTCTGTTTAATTTTATTCACTTATTTATTAATTATTGTAATTTTAGGATTATTTTGTAAAAATATATATAAAATTATAATATAATAAGTGGCACGTTCAATTTTTGTACATTAATTCATTTAATAAAATAATATAAATAAATAATATAAATCAATAAAATCCTATCAATAATTTTTCTATAATAATATGTAATTTTTTTATTTATAATCTTAATTCAACATTAATTGCTTTATTTAAAGAACAAAGATATAATAGTATTTTTAAAAAATTGAAGTTTTTAAAACCGTTTAAAATTTCAAAAGTATGCATAAAAAATTTAGATACAAATTCTTTATATTTTAAAAATTACAATATTAATAAACTATATTTTACATAAAATTTACATAAATTGATATTTTTTTATGAATTGAGGAATATTTATGAAAAATTAAGATGTATATTTTTAATTAAAAAAATTTTCTATTTCATTCTATAAATATTAAAACTTCTATTATTGAATATAATTCGGCTATGAAAAATTCAATATTTTAAATCAAATTTTATGTTATTATAAATAAAGCTGAAAATAATAGTACTTAATTTTTTCAGTGTATTATTATTTAAATTAGGATTTAAATAAAATACATATTTTATTTAATAATTAACTATATTATTTTACAAAGTTAGTTGAACTAATAAATATCTTACAACTAATAAATACATTTCAGCGAAATAGTATATTGATTTTATATTAAAGAATTATTTTTCAAATTGTACGATGAAGTTCTACATTGCACAAAAATATTTAATTTTAATTTTGGTAAAATTTTGAAGTCACGTATATTATATATTAGAACTATATAATATTCTAATATTAAAACTAAAAGAGGATGTATTTTATAAATTATGTATAGATTTATAGGTATAACCAAGATTAAAATATATAAGGCCTAAATGACGAAAAATACAATAAATCTATGTCAATTTAATTAGATATTTTTTATAGTAGGACGCACTTTATTTTTACATTAATATATTCCTAATAACATACAAAATATATATATATATTATATATACTGTATATATATAATATATATAATGAATTGTAAAATATTCCTTTTATTTAAAAAATTTAAATCTACATAGTGAAATAAACTAATAATTAATTAAATTAGAAATAAAATTTGTCAAGTATTGAAATCTAAAATGTATAATAGACCTAAATTTTTCTTTGTAATGTAAAATTGAAATCATAAAACATTACTATTTATGACATTTTACTTATTTAATGGTCTTTACAATTTTATTTATAATGAGTTGTTAAATTGACAATAATATGAAATATAGTAATAGGATGTTTTTTTTTAATATTTAACTTTAAATTTATAAATGAGAATTAAGATTATTTATAAAAATAATATTTTAATTAAAATTTAATATCTATGAATTTTTAATAAGCAATTATTTTTATATCATTTTTTATTATCTAATAAATTATTTTTTTAATAGAAAACGAGTTTTCAAACAATCATTGTTTTAATTTTCATATTGATATATTTTTATGATTAACTCAACAAATATATTCAATAGAAAATATTATATTTTTGTATATTTTTGTATATTTATGTAGAAAATTTATGAATATTTCTTATAAACCAATAAAAATATTGTAAAGTCAAATGTAAATAGTTTTAAATTAACCATAGTTCATAATTGGTGCAAAACATTTGGAAATACATGCGTATGTATACTAATGATTGATGTTTTCACCAACATGTTGTATTTCAATGTTTGTTTTGTAATTAACACAGTAATGGGTGGAAATTATTCAATTTACATATTTTATTACAAAATATTGTATAATGATTAAACTAAGCAGTACTGTTTTAAATTAGTAAAACTCTTTTTATAAAAAAATTTTATTTTTTCAAAAAGTAAATCAAGTCTATTTTAATATTTCGTGATTTTTTTAAGTTCGCGATATTTTATTATAATATTTAATACCTCAAATTTTTTACTATAAAAAATTTTTAATTTACTAAATTTAAAATTGTTACAATATTTTAAGCATATTTATACATTAACAAAAAAATAGTAGGTGTAGTAAAAAATTATATTTCATTCTATAAATAAGTAGGATTCAATTAATCGTATAACAAATTATAAATGAAAAAGCAAATGCTTTAGAATAATGTTTATACAAAAGCTATTAGTAGCAATGTAATGAATAAAATACGTAATAAAATTACATATAATTAATTATAATAATTACAATTTATAACTACTATTGCATACTTTATATGTAAAGTTTTTTTCTGCGTATTAACGTATATCTTTCTATATATGATTATTAAATTAATTGCTTTAAACTATTAAATAAATACAATAGACTATCTTGATGTTTACGAAACATTTATAATATTAAAAAATATCTATTTTTTTAAACGAATTTTTCGTTACTTTTATTGTAGAAATATTTTAGTTTAGAATATAGTTATTTATTGATTTTTAGTTAGTTAATATTAGTAAAAATCTAAACTTTATAATTCTTGAATTTAATTTTAAAATTTATACATGAACATATTAAACAATTTAAATATAATCTAAAATTAAAAAAATAATGCCATAGGGACTACCGGATATCTCTCTCTCTCTCTATATATATATATATATATATACATACATATACATACATATAGATATACATGTGTGAATTTGTTGATGATTTATTTATTAATAATATAAAAGAAATTTTTTTTAAGTTAATTTTATAGAAAAGATATGAAATAAATTAAAATATCTTTAAACAATAAAATGATTTATATTACGAAATTGTATTAAATTTAGCAATAATTTAGAATTTAAAAAAACTAACCTCTTAAACAATATTTTTGTTCTATTGATATATAATTCTAACAAAATAATACGTTCAAACTCATGTAAATCGATTACATCACAATTAATAATTAAAAACACGATTTAACCGAATGAAAAAAATGCATTTCATTTTACAAAATAATTCACAAAAATAGCTCTGAATCTCGTTATACACGTGCTGTACGAAAACGACTTGTACATATTTGTAAATACTTTTATACTGACACAATTAAAATAATCAACAGAAATAGTGAGCGAAAAATATTTGTAAATTATAACTGATCATTAAAGTAAAAAAAGAGAAAATTTCGAATTTATAAAATTATAAAATTTCTGTACTCGCATGCATTAATTTGTATGTATAAATAAATTAGGAAAGTATGCAGCTTTAAAGAATTCGGGTAATTAAAGTTAAAATCCTACGCCTCGCTAACATAATAACATAATAACAACAAAGTTAATCTCCACTTTTTGGAGATATGCCATAAAACTAAAATATTATATTTATTATGAAAATGGATAATGATACATAAAATAGTTCATTCATTTTTATTAATATAAAATTGATTTTTAATTAAAATTTTATTTAAAACAAAGATGATAATCGTGACAACAGAGTTCTATATAGTTTTATAAAGATAGCTTTCAACAATGTTAAATGTAATAGGAGGCAAATCTGCTAAATGCTTATTCAATAATTTGGTAAAGAAAATCCGTACTTTGTGAAAAGTGAATTATAGAAAAAAATAAATATAATATTATTTATTTTACAATAAAATATTTACATTAAAGAAATTTTTATTTCTAAATGTGATTTAATATTTAAAAGAATTATTTATATTTTAATGGTTAGAAAACTGAAGTTATATATTAAAATTCAATTATATGAATAATCTTCTATTTATAAATATCTGCTGGAGCATCAGCTATATTGACTTTTTATATTTCAATTATAGGTTAATATTGTGTTGCTGATTATATAAAATTATATTTTTATGGAAAAATGCAGTTTATGTAAGCTGAACTTATTTCTTTAAACATTTTATAATTGATATAGGTTAAATTTTTATATATGTTTATTACTTGAAGTTGATAATTTTACTTCATATATAGTGTAAAATATTCTGATAAAATTTGTGATTAAAATTAATTTGATGTTTCTATTTGATTTTAAGATTTGATTATTGTTGTGTTTGTACTTCAATTAATATATGATGCACATAATATTAATTTTATACATAATCTGGATTTATATTTAAATTGAAGTAAGTTAATGAGGTGGTTTATTAAAATTTATTTATATTGTGTACTTTTAAATTGTTTAATATATGATTTTATATATATTCAATTATTTATTAATATTTATAACAATGAAGAAAAAATATAAACAAAAATTATTTTTGTATAACCCAATAAATAAATATATTTTTATTAAGGAATTTTCTTTAATTTCAGGAATGTTATTTATCTAAAAATTGAAAGTACAAAGTGCAATAATTTAATAAGAAAGAATTTATAATGATAATTATAGAGAAATATCAGAGCTAAAATAGATTTAAAATGTCATTTTTACCAAAAATTCAACAAAAGTTGGTATTGATTGTCCGTTCTGATCTATGCATGAGCCCAGGAAAAATAGCCAGTCAATGTGCTCATGCTGCACTATCTTGTTTTTTAATTGGAAATAAACGTTTCAAAAATTTTTTTACTATAAGAGCATGGATTTATATGGGACAACCAAAGATTGTACTCAAAGTAAATAGTGAACAAGAACTTATATCTTTAAATAAAGCAGCTTCTAAAGCAGGACTCATTACAATAACTATAAAAGATGCAGGAAAAACTCAAATAAAACCTGGAACAATCACAGTTTTGGGTATTGGTCCTGGCAGTTCAGATAGAATTAATCGTATAACTTCGCATTTGAAGTTGTTATGACTTATTAATACAAAAAAGGTATAATTATATACATTTGTAATAAAAATTAATAAATTAAAAATAATTTCAATAATTCAATGTCTACTTAAAATTATTTTATTTTATTATTTTTAGTATAATTAGTGAAAATCAAGATGTGAAAACAACTTAGAACAATACTTTCAGTTTTAAATAAGAAAGTTTATTTAATTATATTTAGGTAAGTATCATGCTTTAAAGAATAAAAAATAATAGTATTAAATTTACAAAATTATTTATTTAATGGTTATATAATTGTTTATCAAATGAGTTCTAATAAATCCAATTATTAAATCTTTTATTGGCTTTTTGTTACTTCCAAATTATATAATAAAACTTCTAAAATATTTTTAAAAATAAAAATAACGTTTAATAAATATATTACACATTACATATATTATCTATATTGCATTGAGATTACAGAAATTCAATGTGGTATACAAAATATAAATCTTATTCTAGTGGAATACAGGTATCAATGTTTGTGAAAAAATGTAGTAAATCTGAATTTATGTAATTTTTTTCTTTTCACACTACTTATATTCAATAGATCAATTGTTGATTTACTTTATGTACTTTATAAAATTGTGGCAATTTTAAATAAATACGCATTAAACATTTTTGTGGTTATAATTATGCAAGGAAAACTACTTCATTATATAATATCAAATAACATATTGTAAAATTATTTATATTCATTGCATAAATATTGAAAAATTTTCTATAGAATAGAAAACTAGTAAACTATTAACTTTTAATTTAGTTTAAAATTTCGTAAGATAAGTAATAAATTACTTAAATTTACTTTATATCTACATTATTTACTTTTTGTATTAATAGTATAGAAAAATGTTTTATTTGTTACAAACTCTGTTAAATTAAGTGTATTACTTAAAATTATTTGTTTGTTTTGGACGAGAATATTATGAACTTTGTTTACATATTAATGTAAATTATTTTCGAAATTATATACAAAATATTTAAATTCAAGATATATTATGAATTTATTTTCTATTGGCATGGTATGTTTAATATGAACAAATGAGTTTATTTAAAATGTTTTTGGTTTTTGAGGTACAATTTATTTGACAATTATATATTTTAGCAGCATTATATCGGCTCCTTATTAATAAAAACAAAAACTTATTTTATTCTTTTTAAATATATGAAATATTAAAGTATGCAATGCAAGTAATAATGAATGCAAATCTTTTGTATAGATTTCAAAATTACTTTGTTTATAATTAGAATTTATAAATTTAATCTTATCAATAAATATAAGTATTTATTACACATTAACATGAAATTTATAATTTCTTAAGTCTCTTAATTTTGATACTAATATAATTTGTGTAAAGCGATAAATTTATAAAATGTAATATACAATAAGTTACAAAATAAAACTGGAAAGTAAATCTTTAATGTTCAATTTGAGTATATAAAAAATTCATGTTAGAATCTTAATACTCTTATCATATTTAAGTAATAAAATTAGATTGCAAATTAGTATGCAATATACTACAATTCTACAGTTTTTTCATTTATTTCTATTTATTATCACAATGATAAAATAAATAAATAAAGTGTAAGCCTTATATAATAAATGTTTTCATTTGATTTGTTTTTCTCGCTTTTATCTTAAAGTTTACAGTTTATCAACAAATTTTGAACGAAATCCTTTCATCAAAATCGTGATAATTTATCTAATAGAAATCGATATCAAAGGAGTAAAAATTACATCAGTCTCAAGAAGCACAAAATATCTTCTTTGCTGTATTTGAATATTTTCACCCTTTTGGCAAATATACATCACATAATCGTTGCATTGTATTATTTCGCTTTGCATTAACGAATCTTTTTTTACACACATATATATATTGTGTTTAATTCTTTATCCAATAAGGATCGATCTTACTATATGTTCTTTATTATCAGTAAATGATTTAATTATTCTCTTAAATGCTGAAATGTTTCTTATTGACAGTCATATCACTAGATATTTTTATTGTTCAATTATTAAAAATTAAATTATGAAAATTATTGTTTTCAGATTAAATAATACAAACTTCCAATACTAAATTTTAATGTGTCTTTTTAACGATTAACTTTATAGATCTATTGTTTATTTTTTTTAATTTATAAATTTAAAGTGATGTGTTATATATTTCAATAACAAATTTTTACAATGAATTTAATAGGAATTATTTTATATTTTAACGATAAATAAAAATATAGATAATTTTATTGTTTAAACAGATTAATTATATAATGAAAAGAAAATTACATTTTCTTTTAATATATATAGTTTTAATTTATCGATGAATGACTTGTTGCGCACGTTCGCATGTGTTCGCGATTCCGGTGGAACGCGAGTCGCTACGCAGTGATTGCCCCTTTGTTTATACTCCCAGTGTTTCCAGGAAAATTGTTGTGGGCTCTAGAATTGTCGCGTGCCTAATAACAA